>SJYA01003122.1:460647-596936 GCA_006410615.1 Neotragus moschatus
GGAAAAACCATAGCCTTGACTAGACGGACCTTAGTCGGCAGAGTAATGTCTCTGCTTTTGAATATGCCATCTAGGTTGGTCATAACTTTTCTTCCAAGGAGTAAGCGTCTTTTAATTTCATGGCTGCAGTCACCATCTGCAGTGATTTTGGAGCCCAGAAAAATAAAGTCTGACACTGTTTCCACTGTTTCCCCATCCATTTCCCATGAAGTGATGGGACCGGATGCCATGATCTTCGTTTTCTGAATGTTGAACTTTAAGCCAACTTTTTCACTCTCCTCTTTCACTTTCATCAAGAGGCTTTTTAGTTCCTCTTCACTGCTTCTGTTAGTTCCATACCATTTCTGTTGTTTATTATCCCCGTCTGCATGAAATGTTCCCTTGGTATCTCTAATTTTCTTGAAGAGATCTCTAGTCTTTCCTATTCTATTGTTTTTCTCTATTTCTTTGCACTGATCACTGAGAAAGGCTTTATTATCTCTCCTTGCTGTTCTTTGGAACTGTGCATTCAAATGGGTATATCTTTCCTTTTTTCCTTTGCCTTTCACTTCTCTTTTCACAGTTATTTGTAAGACTTCCTCAGACAACCATTTTGCATTTCTTTTTCTTGGGGATGGTCTTGATCCCTGTCTCCTATACAATGTCACGAACTTCCATCCATAGTTCTGCAGGCACTCTGTCTATCAGATCTAATCCCCTGAATCTATTTGTCACTTCCACTGTATAATCGTAAGGAATTAGATTTAGGTCACACCTGAATGGTCTAGTGGCTTTCCTTACTTTCTTCAATTTAAGTCTGAATTTGGCAATAAGCAGTTCATGATCTGAGCCACAGTCAGCTCCTGGTTTTGTTTTTGCTGACTGTATATAGCTTCTCCATCTTTGGCTGCAAGGAATATAATCTATCTGATTTTGATATTGACCATCTGGTGATGTCCGTGTGTAGAGTCTTCTCTTGTGTTGTTGGAAGAGGGTGTTTCCTGTGACCAGTGCGTTCTCTTGGCAAAACTGTTAGCCTTTTCCTGCATCTTTGTGTATCCAAGGCCAAATTTGGCTGTTACTCTGGGTATTTCTTGACCTCCTCCTTTTGCATTCCAGTCCCCTATAATGAAAAGGGCATCTTTTTTGGGTGTTAGTTTAAGAAGGTCTTTTAGGTCTTCATTGATGTCTTCAACTTCAGCTTCTTCAGCCTTACTGGTAGGGGCATAGACTTGTATTACTGTGATATTGAATGGTTTGCCTTGGAAATGAACAGAGATCATTCTGTTGTTTTTGAGATTGCATCCAAGTACTGCATTTCAGACTGTTTTGTTGACTATGATGGCTACTCCATTTCTTCAAAGGGATTCTTGTCCACAGTAGTAGATAAAATGGTCTTCTGAGTTAAATTCACCCATTCCAGGCCATTTTAGTTCGCTGACTCCTAAAATGCCTGTGTTCATTCTTGCCTCTCCTGTTTGACCACTTCCAATTTGCCTTGATTCATGGACCTGACATTGCAGGTTCCTATGCAGTATTGCTGTTTATAGTATCGGACTTTACTTCCATCACCAGTCACATCCACAACTGGTTGTTGTTTTTGCTTTGGGTCCATCTCTTCATTTTTTCTGGAGTTATTTCTCCACTGATCTCCGGTAGCATATTGGGTATCTACCGACCTGGGGAGTTCATCTCTTAGTGTCCTAACTTTGTGCCTTTTCATACTGTTTATGGGGTTCTCAAGGCAAGAATAGTGAAGTCCCTTCTCCAGTGGGCCACGTTTTGTCAGAACTCTCCACCATGACCCGTCCATCTTGGGTAGTCCTACATGGCGTGGCTCGTAGTTTCATTGAGTTAGACAAGGCTGTGGTCCATGTGATCAGATTTGTTAATTTATATTTATTATATATTATCTTTATTATATTTCCTTCCTTTCCTCACCTAGCATCTGCCAGATTAGATCCTTTCTGTCCTAATTTTTAGAGGAAAAATCTCTACTTCAGTGGTTGATTAGCCAGTTGTATAGCATAGGGAAGGAGGTGGAGGTCCAGCTACTTCTTATAGAAACTTTAAACAAATCTATGCCTCACTCCATTTTGGGTGTTCTTTGTTTTTTTTTTTTTCTTTTCTTTTAAATCTATGGTTTCTGAATCTTGCTTGGCATATGGCTGGAATTTATTTGCTCTGTTGTGACGCCCTCCTCAGTAGGTATTTAGATTAGATTTCTCAGTTGCCATAGACTTTTTCATTTGCTTGCCATCTCTGAGAAATTTGTTGACTTTTCTCATCTGCTTACTATTCTTCGTCTGTTTTCTCAGTCGTTGTACGTTTATATTTTTAAAGTTTCTTTATATGTTAATGAGGTTTTAAGAAAGAATTAGTGATAAACAGAGGTGTTCAATCTAGTGTGTCTTACTGGAAGTGTTTTTAAGAGGTGATTTTTCCCAGTGTTTTATAAACTCTTTTTTCTTTTAAGCCTTAGTTGTTTATATATCATTATCATTTTTCATGTTTGTTTCACATCTATATTATGGATTTCTTAATGTTTTTCTTAAGTGGACAGTTATTTTTTTTAGTTAAATAAAATTAATTTAAGGAGACTGTATTAGTAATAGTAAAAGGAAATTAATGTCATCAATGTAGTAACTGTATTTTTTATTTTATTGTTTAAAATATAATCATGCATACCTCTTGAGATATTGCAGATTCTGTTCCAGATGATCACAGTAAATTAAATATTGCAGTAAAGCGAGTCATCTGAGTTTTTGATTTCCCAGTGCAAATAAAAGTAATGTCTATACTATACTATAGTTTATTGTGTGCAATAGCATTATGTCTAAAAATAATGTACTACCTTAATACTGTACTGATAAAAAATGTTAACCATAATCTGAGCCTTTAGCAAGTAGTAATCTTTTTGCAATAGTAACATCAAAAATCATTGACCACAAATCACCATAACAAATATAATAATAAAAGTTTGACATACTGCAAGAATTACCAAAAGGTGGCAGAAACATGAAGTGAGCAATGCTGTTGAAAAATGGTGTAGAAGAGTTGCTTAATAAGCAGGATTGAGGCAAACCTTCAATTTATAAGAAATACAGTATAGTATCTACAAAGTGCAGTAAAATGAAGCACAATAAAACAAAGTATGTCTGTACAAGGTCATTAACATAAAAATGATTTTCTACCTGCCTCCTAGATCCTCTTGTATACCACTAGCATAGAACCATAGAACCATAGTTTGAAACAAAGAAGAGAATCTGGTTAAGGTGGCTGATAGTGATTTACTTGAATTGTCTGTTTGCTCATTTATTAAGCATGTGTTGAGCATGTAATGAGGCATGCTAGATTCTGAGAATACAAAGGTGAATAAAACATAGTCCTTGCCCTTAGGGATCTTTCAGTTTCGTGGTTTTGTCTGATATGCAAATAAGTATCATAAAATTACAGTTTATGTAAAGGGTTCAGTGGAAGCCTGAACGAAGAAATGGTCAGTATTTCTAGGGGAAGAGCGAAAAGCACCATACAGGAGGTGACATTTCAGGATTAGGAGGTGTTCTCTGGGGAGTTGAGAATGGAGCAGGATGTAGATGAAAGCATTCTAGGTAGGGAAGTGGGCCTGAGCAAAGATAGGGGGACATGGGATCGTAAGCAATTGGGAAAAGGGAGGATAGGGAAACGTGAAAGAGATGAGGCTAATAGATAAAGTGGGGAGGACTAGGCATCGTGGAGGGACTAGTATGTATGTATGTCCTACTAAGGAGTTTAGACTTTATTTTGAAGGCAGTGAAAAGCCTTCGAATTAGTCAAGCACTGAACATTTTTGGAGCACTATGTCACATCCTGAGGAGGACTCAAATTTTTAGACATGATCCCTTTAGGAACTTAGCTTTTAGTTGAGGGAAATCAAGAATCAAACAGCAGAACTCAGTTGACAAAAATCTGCGTTCTTTATACCCAAGTAAATTTAGTTTCTGTAGCAATCTCCTTTTGAAATTCTACAACCTAACTTTCCATCTTCCTTTCTAGAGTCTCATCAAGTCCTTGCTCAACTGCTGGACACTTTGCTTGCAATTGGCACTAAACTCCCAGAGAATCAAGCTATCCAGATGCGATTAGTTGATGTAGCCTGCAAGGTAAGAATATAATGGTTAGACACAGGGTTGCTTCTTTATTGAACAGTTTTGCATTATCTGGAGGAATGATACGAGCTGTCAGATATGCTTACCTCCCTCCTAAGGCTATAACTGAGAATTGCCAAAGACTCTTAAATGGCTTTAAGAACTGCTTCATTTTTTGTTTGTTTCTTGATGTTGGATTAGAAATAAAGTTGAATTACTTGTTATAAAATGAACTTCCTCACTGTCCCAAAAGAAATGAAAATAATTATAGGAACTACCATGTATTCCATGCCTAACATACGCTCTCTGCTTATTATGGTACTGTTTTTTACTTTTTTGAAAGAAAAGTAATTTTATTCCTATGGTGTATGCTCATTGTTAAAAACAAAATTAACTAATGCAGAAATAAAATAAGTGACAGCCACTCCATCTTTCCCTCCTAGGCCCTCTTCTCAGGCATAACACCTGCCAGCAGTTTGGAATTATGATACTTTCATTTGCTCCTCATAGTCCTTTAGGGAAGTGCTGTTATATCTCTTTTACTAAGATGGGAATTGAGGTTGAAGGAGTTTCGCTTGTCCAAGTTTTCATACTTAGGAAGTTGTAGAACCAGGGCATAAACTCTTCTCTGATTCCAAAGCCAAATTCTTTTTAATTTGGAACTTTTAATTAGCTTTCTTTTGTGCATAGTACCAGCTCCTAAACCTTATAGAACTGGCTTTACTTTTAGTCTTTTTGATAAATTTGTTTTGAGAATATAAGGAGACAAATACGTTTGAATTGTGGAAGGCTTACGTTCATGGAATTAGAAAACTATTTCTGAACCCCAGGAAAGAGTATTTTATTTATCTTAATAAACAATGACAACAACAACAAAAAACCCATGACACTTGGAAAAGTACAGTATTAAAAGCTTAAGTGGGAGAAAACTAGGGATTACATGTTTGAGAGAGTAAGTACATCTTCCATGTGAGAGAATATATGTACCTGGGAGGTTGTGCTTATGAGAGAGGAGTTTTACTCAGTGGATTATTCTGCTTGAAGCAATAGTTTCTTAACTTGTTCTAAAGAAATTATTTATTATAAAAATTTATATTCATGGAAATTTGGAAAGAAGTATAAAGAAAGAACTACACTCATAATTCACTACGTAAAGGCAACCATTATGATTAGCCTTTTGATGTATCCGTTCTGATTTTTTTTCTGTATACGGATTGTTTGCTTTTCTTTTTTCACATATAGCTATATGATTATATAGCTATTGTATTCTATATTCAGTTTTGCTTTTTGACTAACATAAGTATTTTCTTTATACTGTAAATGTTTTATAAATATTTTTAATGGATGGATGATATTTTGTCCAGTAATCAAGCCATACTTTGTCATAATCATTCTCTTATTAGTGGACATTTATATTGTAGCCATTTAAAAAAATAGTAAATAATACCACATAGTGAATGTGATTAGTCTAAAGTATTTTCCTATATCTAGGGTTATTTCCTAAACATACATTGTCACGGTAGAATTACTGGATCAAAGCATTTAGAACTTTTGTGTTTTTTTAAGGCTTTTGATACTTTTGGCAAATTGTTTTCTACAATATTCTAGTTTAAGCCTATCCACAGTATATGAGAGTGCATAATTTCACATATTATTCTAGCATTTGGATATTAATGTTTAAAAGCAAGACGTAAACCTGTTAATTTTGTAAGAAGGAAATGGTATTTCATTTAAAAATTTTTCCTATTTTTTATTCATTTGTATGTCCTGTCTTCAGTTCAATTCAGTCGCTCAGTCGACCCCATGGCCTGAGGCACGCCAGGCCTCCCTGTCCATTACCAACTCCTGACGTTTACTCAAACTTTTGTCCACTGAGTCGGTGATGCCCTCCAACCATCTCATCCTCTGTCATCCCCTTCTCCTCTTGCCTTCAATCTTTCCCAGCATCAAGGTCTTTTCAAATGAGTCGGTTCTTATCAGGTGGCCAAAGTATTGGAGTTTCAGCTTTAACATCAGTCCTTCGACATGAATATTCAGAACTGATTTCCTTTAGGATTGATTGATTGGATCTCTTTGTAACCCAAGGGACTTTCAACAGTCTTCTCCAACACCAGTTGAAAAGCATCAATTTCCCCATCTATTTCCCATGAAGTGATGGGACCAGATGCCATGATCCTAGTTTTCTGAATGTTGAGCTTTAAGCCAACTTTTTCACTCTCTTCTTTCACTTTCATCAAAAGGCTCTTTAGTTCCTCTTCACTTTCTGCCATAAAGGTGGTGTCATCCCAGCTTGTGCTTCATCCAGCCTGACATTTCTCATGATGTACTCTACATAGAAGTTAAATAAGCAGGGTGACAATATACAGCCTTGATGTACTCCTTTTCCTATTTGGAACCAGTCTGTTGTTCCACGTCCAGTTCTAACTGTTCCTTCTTGACCTGCATACAGATTTCTCAGGAGACTGGTCAGGTGGTCTGATATTCCCATCTCTTTAAGAATTTCCTACAATTTGTTGTGATCCGCACAGTCAAATACTTTGGCGTAGTCAGTAAAGCGGATGATTTTTCTGTAACTCTCGTGCTTTTTCGATGATCTGAGGATGTTGGCAGTTTGATCTCTGGTTCTGTCTTAGGAGTGAACTTTTCATGTTCTTTTCTAGTTTTTCATGTGGATTTTTTTTGTGTTTCTTCACATTTGTAGAGGCTCATTAACTGGGTAGAAATTTGAACTATCTGGAAATGGCATATGTGCCACAAGCTTTTGCAAATTCAGTAAATAAAGGCTGTCTATGATACATAGCTATAGTTACTGTTTCTATTGCTTAATGCTATTTTGTCTGTGATTTTTGTCATACAGTGATCTGTGAGATATGATTCACATTAATATAACATTTCCCCTTTTAATAGAAATAATGCAGAGTATGTTTTCCAGCTACAATGGAATTAAATTAGATGAGTAACAGAAAAAAATTAGGAAAACCACAAATATGTGGAAGTTAAACAACATGCTTCTGTTTAACCAATGAGTCAGAGAGGAAATCAGCAAGTAAATTAGAAAATACTTTGAGGTGAATGCATGAAGACACTGCGTACCAAAACTGGGCTGCAGCTACTGCATGCTTAGAGGGAAATTTATAGCAATTAGTGTCCATAGTAAAAAAGAAGAAAGATCTTATTCCAGTACCTTATTCTTTTACCTAAGATGCTGGATAAAAAAGAACTCATTAAATATAAAAGCACAGAAGGAAGGAAATAAGAAAGACTAGAGTGGAAATTAAGGAAATCAAGAATAGAAAAACAGTAGAGAAAAATCAAAGAAGCAAAAGATTGTTCTTTGTAAAGATCAACAAAAGTGAGAAACCTCTATTTTTGGAAAGGGAAAAAAGAAGGCTCAAAGTACTAGAATCATAAATGAAAAGAGGCTATTTCTGCTGACCTGACAGAAATGAAAAGGATTATAAAAAAATACTATGAACAGTTTTATGCCAATAAATTAGATAATTTACATAAAATGAACAAATTCCTACTAATTCCTACAAAGATACGAACTGCGAAAACTATCTCAAGGAGTAGACAATCCAAATATACTTAAAACAAGTAATAAAATTATTAATGAAAAAAATAAAAAACTTACCTACAAAGAGAAGCTCAGGCACAGATGGCTTTGAATCGAAACATTTTAATTAAGAATACATACCAATTCTTCACAGATTTTCCTAAGAAGTAGAAGAGAAGCAGCATTTCTCCACGATTCTATGAGGCTAGTATAACCTTAGTACCCAAACCAAACAGAGATATTTTAAGAAAAGCCAGTTATGTTCTAGAGAACTTATTAGACAAGAAGCCAGTTAGGATGTTATTGCACTGGGCTTCCCTTGTGGCTCAGATAGTAAAGGATGTTGTAGTAGCCTACATGAAAGGTTATGCTGCTTCTAAGTCACTTCAGTCTTGTCTGACTCTGTGTGACCCCATACACGGCAGCCCACCAGGCTCCACCGTCCCTGGGATTCTCCAGGCAAGAACACTGGAGTGGGTTGCCATTTCCTTCTCCAATGCATGAAAGTGAAGAGTGAAAGTGAAGTTGTTCAGTCGTGTCCGACCCTCAGCTACCTCATGGACTGCAGCCTACCAGGCTCTTCCGTCCGTGGATTTTCCAGGCAGGAGTACTGGAGTGGGGTGCCATTGCCTTCTCCGACATGAAAGGTTATAGAAGTTTGAATTAAAGTGATGGAAAGATATGGATAGATTTGAGAAATATTTAGGAAGAAATATTGCAGGGCTTGGTAATTGGTTGATCATGGAGTGACGGTGAAGGAATTGCTGAGAATATTTCCCGTTTCCAGCTTATGTGCCAGATTAGATGGTAGTGCCTTTCAGAGAATTCTGGGAAAGCGTTTGGTTGGGTGTGGGACAAAGGCCAAATAACCCAACAATTTCAAACTTACTAAAAAAAAGTTATGAAAATAGGACAAGAGATTTCCATATACCCTTCTTTTTGATTCATCAATCATTAACATTCTCCCGCATTTGCTTTATCATCCTCTCTCTATGTTGGGGGCTTCCCTGATAGCTCAGTTGGTAAAGAATCCGCTTGCAATGAGGGAGACCTGGGTTCTATCCCTGAGTTAGGAAGATCCCCTGGAGAAGGGAAAGGCTACCCACTCCAGTGTTCTGGCCTGGAGAATTCCAAGGACTGTATAGTCCATGGGGTTGCAGAGTTGGACAGGACTGAGCAACTTTCACTTTTACTCTCTCTCTCTATATTTTACCGAACCATTTAAGAGTAAATTGCAGACATTATGCTTCTTTTCCACTAAGTGCTTAAATTTTTATTTCTTAAGAATGAGGAAATCATTTTATAAACCCAGTTTTCAAAATCAGGAAATTTAAATCTGGATTTTGTCTTTCTGTTTCTTTGACTGCATGGTCTGTAAGATCTTAGTTCCCCAACCAGGAATTGAACTCATGCGCCCTGCAGTGGAATCATGGAATCCTACACTGGACTGCCAGGAAATTCCCAGGACATTTAACTTTGATATAATGCTAATCTGTAGTAGCATTAGACTTTATTCAAATTCTGTCTGTCTTTTATATTATATTTTATATAAATTTTTCTTTTCTGGTCCAGAATCACGCATTGCATTTAGTTTTCATGTCCCTGTTTTCTTTTATCTGGAAAGGTCCTGCAGGCTGTCTTTGTCTTTTATGGCCTTAACTTGAAGAGTATAGGCTGTTTACTTTATAGAATGTCTTTTTTTTTTTTTTTTTTTTAAGTTTTGGCTGTACTGGGTCTTCATTGCTGTATGTGGGCTTTCTCCAGTTGCAGCTTTCAGGCTCTAGAGGGCAAACTCAGTAGTTGTGGCACACAGGCTTAGCTGCTCCACAGCATGTAAGATCTTCCCAGACCAGGAATCAAACTGGTGTCCCTTGCACTGCAAGGTGGATTCTTAACCACTGGACCATCAGGAATGTCTTTCAACCTGGATTTATCTGGTATTTCCTCTGTTTAGATTCAAATTACACGTTTTGGTGGGAATAATACATAAATAATACTGTGTTCTTCTCAGTGCTTCATATCAAAGGCACACGTGAGGTCTGACTCATCATTGATGTTAACTTTGATACTTGGTTAAGGTAGTGTCTGCCGGGTTTTTCATTGTAGAGTTGTTATTTCCTCCTGTGATTAGTGAGTAATTTGTGGGGAGATACTTTGAGATAATGTAAATGTCCTCTTCCCCATCAAACTTTTATTCTCTATTTTAGCAACTATTAATAAATCTTGCTGAGTCATTTATAACTCTGATTATTGCAAAATGGTGATATTCTAATGCTGTTATTCCATCTATATTTTTTACTTGTCATGGTATTGTAAGAAAGTTTTCCCTCCCTCTCTTCCTTCCCTCCCTTCTTATCAATGTCCTAATTTATTCAAAATATTATAATCTATTCTGTCATTATTTTTTGAAGTTCATATTGTTCCTTTGTATATTTTTAAAATATGAGATATACATCTGTCATATTTTTTGTTTCATAGTAGGAAGAAAGTCATGGTTTTGGGTATTCTTAATATCTCAAAATTCATCTTTGTCAGTAATTATTATTCTGTTAGTAATCCTTTGAGGTACTGTGTGCTGTGTTATACTTAGTTGCTCAGTCGTGTTCGACTCTTTGCAACCCCACGGACTGTAGCCCACCAGACTCCTCTGTCCATGGGATTCTCCAGGCAAGAATACTGGAGTGGGTTGCCATGCCCTCCTTCAGGGATCTTCCTAACCCAAGGATCGAACCTAGGTCTCCCACATTGCAGGCGAATTCTTTACCGTCTGAGCCACTAAGGAAGCCTAAGAATACTGGAGTGGGTAGCCTATCCCTTCTCCAGGGAATCTTCCTGATCCAGGAATCGAATGGGGGTCTCCTGCATTGCAGACAGATTCTTCACCAGCTGAGCTAGTGTACAGCTAATCCTCATTTGATAGATGATGAGATTTAAATTTGGCTAGGAAATTACTAAGTCTTTTTGTCTGTAGAATCTGCATACCTGAAATTGGAGGTCTTCTACTTTCTTTCTTCTTTGTAAAGATTTTTCTAGGGAATAAATATCTTGTCATTTTTGTATATATGGCTTCCTTAGAGCCTAGTTTAATCTTAGTTTCTCTTTTTCTATCTCACCTCTTCTGGTCTCTCTATTTCTTTTTTGTTCCTTTAATTCTGTGGCGAAAGTACATTAAGCTCTTCAGGCAACAAACATGGCAGCATTTTAACATTTATCAAATACTACCTGAGCAAATATTATGTGTTCCTTTGTTAGGAGAGGTTGTCTTTTAGAATAATTTCCATTGCTTGGTATGTTAAATTTTTATCTGTGCTTAAAGATAATCCATGTTAATGGGAATTCCTTGATGGTCCACTGGTTAAAACTCAATGCTTTCACCATTGTGGCCCAGCTTCAATCCCTGGTTGGGCACTAAGATATCACAAGCTGTGCGGTGCTCAGCAACATCCCTCCCCCCAAAAAAAGAAAGAAAAA
The DNA here is from genome assembly GCA_006410615.1 of Neotragus moschatus. Lineage (NCBI taxonomy): Eukaryota > Metazoa > Chordata > Mammalia > Artiodactyla > Bovidae > Neotragus > Neotragus moschatus. The sequence goes on from SJYA01003122.1 coordinate 471,781, forward strand.
AAATCCATATTGAAACTGAATGAGTCAGTAAGTTATTTCTGTCTTATTTAACCTTGTTCTTGGATTTTCTTGACATACTTAATCGTTGATTTTTTATTCCTTAACAGTAGTTTTAAACTGAATGGTTTAGCTTATTTTTGACATGGATTAGTCTTATTGGGGATGTGGTTTGCTTACTCCGTTAATATAGAAATGATGGTATTTTAATGGCCAAGGTATAGCACCAAAATAGCATCATCTGCAGAGCAGGCACTAGGCATCTATTAGTGATGATATCTGTGATGTAAGCAGTGACCTGTGGGGGAAGGATATCATAAAACTAATTGTTGCCCTAAGGGTGTGATTTAGACTTACCGTTTCTTTGAGGCTAACATTCAGTGTGCAGTAACAGGCTAGTTATGCGTCAGTGTTGCCTTGGTTACCTTAATAGGAACTATAAGACTTTAGTTTGTTGTTTGAAAATCAAATAAAGTATTTGTAATGATGGTAGCAACCTTCTAAGGGATGGTGATTCAGTTGACAGTTCAATTATGACAAATGATGTTTCCATACTAAATAAAAATAGTTTATTTAAAAAATAAACATCATTGCTGTATTAACTGTGACAGTGTCTCTGTCAGCTTCATATCTGGAAATTTCTCTTAACCCCTCAGTTTCAGTGTGTCATTTTGTTGGATAAGTTTGAGCATTGTGAACACTTACGAGTGTTTATGTTTCATACTTCTTTAACCTAAATAAACTGGAGACATGAATTAACTGATCTCAAATGTTCTGTTGAGTCATTTTTATAAGGAGACAGTCCCTCTGTGAGAGCCCCACCCCTCTACACCTGCACTTGCTTACTAGATTTCCTTTGTTCTCTCCTCTGAGTAAGCCTACCTGCCCAGCCCACCGCCTCGTAGAACATAGCTTCTGCGAGAATGTCTAGGTCCCATTTAGTTCAGGAGTCTTCTCCTAGAGCATCTGATGTGAACCATTAACAGATGCTCAGTACCTTTCCGGACAGATTGCCCCCTTGTTAGACGGCTATTGCTAGAAGATTCGTGCTTGTGTATTCCAGATCAGCAGGCCTGTTTCATGCAGGTGGCCCACTTTTACCTCTGACGCTTCTCTGTTTTCTTTATTTTTTCCACCTTTCCCCCACCTGCTTCCTTTTTCTTAAGCAGGCTGGGTTTGTTTTAATTTTGGCTGCACTGTGTTTTCTTTGTTGTGTTCAGGCTTTCTCTAGTTGTGGCGCGCAACTCCTTACTTTTGGTTGTGGTGTGTGGGCTTCTCGTTGTGGTGGCTTCTCTTGTTGCAGAGCATGTACTCTAGGCAGGCTCAGTAGTTGCAGCATGCAGGCCCTAGAGTGTGTAGGCTTCAGTAGTTACGGCACCTGGGCTCAGTAGTTGTGGTGTGTGGGCCCTGGAGTGTAGACTCAGTGGTTGTAGTGCATGGGCTTAGTTGCCTCACGGCATGTGGAATCTTCCTGGACCAGGTATTGAACCCATGTCCCCTGCATTGACAGATGGATTCTTTTTTTTTTTTTTTTCAATTGTATATATGGTTGTGTTGGGTCTTAGTTGAGGCAGGTGGGATGTTTTTTGTTGCGGCACATGGAACCTATCCTTGTGGCGTCTGCTCTTGGTAGTTGTGGTGCACAGGCTTAAATCCCCCTCAGTGTGTGGAATCTTAGTTCCCTGACCAGGGATCAAACCCACGTCCTTTGCATTCCAAGGTAGATTCTTAACCACGGAACACCAGGGAAGTACTATTATTCCTTCTTTATAAATGAGGAAAGTNGTTGCGGCACATGGAACCTATCCTTGTGGCGTCTGCTCTTGGTAGTTGTGGTGCACAGGCTTAAATCCCCCTCAGTGTGTGGAATCTTAGTTCCCTGACCAGGGATCAAACCCACGTCCTTTGCATTCCAAGGTAGATTCTTAACCACGGAACACCAGGGAAGTACTATTATTCCTTCTTTATAAATGAGGAAAGTTAGACTTTTGAGAGGTCCAGTGACTTGATCAGTGTTACACATATAGAGTCAGAACTGAAATTTGAAGCTAGGTCTTTTTTTTTTTTTTTTTCCAATTTATATATATTTTATAATATGGAAAATTTCAAATTATTCTTTGCAGTTTTTGGTGTAAATTTGACAATTATTTTTATTTTGCAATCTTTTTAATTTGTTTTTTTCTCTCACTTTCTGTTGTAGTCTGCGGTAACATTTTAAAGTAACTCCCTGATATGTTACTTAAATCATACGTAGTTCAGTATGTATCTCTAACTAATAATAACTGATATTTTAAACAATAGCCTATTCCACATCATCTCATACCAATTCATATTAAAATTTTCTTAACTGCATTAAATATCTTTTTATAGTTTTTTTTTGGTTTAGCATATATTTGGAGAGTCTCTTAAATTTCTTTTAATCAATATCAGTGCCCAGTTTTTTTCTTTAAATGCCACAGTTTTATTGACAAAACCAGATTGTTGGTCTTGTTGAATATCCTACATTCTGGATTTGTTTGATTGCTTACTTTTGATATAAATGTTGACAGTGGGAACCCCTACAGATTGGTTTCTTTGTCTTTTTGGTCTGACTCAACTAGTCCTTGATATTTTCTTGCTTTTTGGCACAACATGTCCCAACTTCTTCTTACATTATTTCTTGCCTAGTTTTGAGACGAGTCATTTCATAAAGTCTTTTCAGTTCCTGTTACTGCATTATGCAAATAATTCATTTCAGTAGCCGTGGAATGATGAGAAGTGCTAAAAAAAAGATTGACAGTACTAAGTGTTGACAGAGGTGTATCATATCTGGAACATTTACATATGACTGGTGAAAGTGTAAATTAGTTAAATTAGTACAGCCACTTTGGAATAGTATTTGGCAGTATCTTCTTAAGCTGAATGTATACATTTTCTATGACCCAGCAATTTCACTTCTAACTGTGTATTCAACAAAAAGTGAAAAAGTATACCAGAAACCACATTCAATAATAGTTATAGTAACATTATATTTAGAATAACCCAAATCTGGAAATAGCCCAAATATCTATCAGCAGTAGAAAGGATAAATGGATTATGGTGTATACACAAATGGAATACTTTATAGTAATGAGAATGAATCAACCATTGCTATATGCCATACTATGGATGATTCTCACCAACGTAATTATAAAAATAGGCAAAATTTCGTGTTAGAAGTGAAGATAATGGTTACTTTAGTTTTTTAATATTGCATTAGTTTATCTCAGTATTGTAATTGATTTACAGTATTATATTAGTTTCAGGTATACAACACAGTGATTCAGTATTTTTATAGTTGGTTGTTGCTGTTCAGGCACTAAATCGTGTCTGACTGACTGTGACCCCATGTGAACTGTGGCACCCCAGGCCGGCTTCCTTGTCCTTCACCATCTTCTAGAGTTTGCTCAAACTCATGTCCACTGAGTCAGTGATACCATCCAACCATCTCTTCTTATGTCATATCCTTCTCCTGCCCTCAGTCTTTCCCAGCATCAGGGTCTTTCCCATTGAATCAGCTCTTTGCATCAGGTGGCCAAAGTATTGGAGCTTCAGCTTCAGCATCAGTCCTTCCAGTGCATATTCAGTACTGATTTCCTTTAGGATGGACTGGTTGGATCTGCTTACAGTCCAAGGGACTCTCAAGAATCTTCTCTAGCACCAGAGTTCAAAAGCATCAGTTCTTTGGCACTCAGCTTTCTTTATAGTCCAACTCTCACATCCATACATGACTACTGGAAAAACCATAGCTTTGAGTCTAGGGACCTTTGTTGGCAAAGTCATGTCTCTGCTTTTTAATATGCTGTCTAGGTTTGTCATAGCTTTTCTTCCAAGGAGCAAGCATCTTCTAATTTCATGGCTGCAGTTACTGTCAACAGTGGTTTTGGAGCCCAAGAAAATAAAATGTTACCTTTTTCACTTTTCCCCCATCTGTTTGTCATAAAGTGATGGATGCCATGATCTTAGTTTTTTTGAATGTTGAATGTTAAGCCAGCTTTTTCACTCTCCTTTTTCACCCTCATCAAGAGGCTCTTTAGTTCCTCTTCACTTTCTGCCATTAGAGTGGTATCATCTGCATATCTGAGTTTGTTAATATTTCTCCTGGCTATCTTGATTCCAGCTTGTGAGTCATCTAGCTCGGCATTTTGCATGATGTACTCTGCATATAAGTTCAGTAAGCAAGGTGATAGTATACAGCCTTGATGTATTTCTTTCCCAATTTTAAACCAATCCGTTGTTCCATGTCCAGTCGTAACTGTTGCTTCTTGTCCTGCAGTTTCTCAGGAGACAAGTAAGGTAGTCTGGTATTCCCATCTCTTTAGGAATTTTCCATAGTTGTTGTGATCCACACAAAAGCTTTAGTGTAGTCAATGAACCAGAAGTAGATTTTTTTTTAAAATTCCCTTGCTTTTTCTGTCATCCAACTGATATTGGCAACGTGGTCTCTAATTCTTCTGCCTTTCCTAAATCCAGCTTGAACATCTGGAAGTTCTTGGTTCATATACTTTTGAAGCCTAGCTTGAAGGATTTTGAACATTACCTTTCCTAGCATGTGAAATGAGTGCAGTCGTATGAGTTTGAGCATTCTTTGGCATTGCCTTTCTTTGGGATTGCAGTGAAAATTGACCTTTTCCAGTCCTGTGGCCACTGCTGAGTTTTCCAAATTTGCTGGCATATTGAGTGCAACACTTTTACAGCATCATCTTTTAGGATTTGAAATAACTCAGCTGGAATTCCATCACCTCCACTAGCTTTGTTCGTAGTGGTACTTCCAAAGGCCCACTTGACTTCACACTCCAGGACGTCTGGCTCTAGATGTGTGACCACACCGTAGTGGTTATGGAGGTCATGAAGACCTTTTTTGTGAAGTTATTCTGTGTATTTTTGCCCCTTCTTCTTAATCTCTTCTGCTTCTGTTTTGTGTGTTCATGCTAAGTCGCTTCAGTTGGGTCCGACTCTTTGCAACCCCATGGATTGTAACCCCCCAGGCTCCTCTATCCTTGGGATTTCCTAGGCAAGAATACTGGAGTGGGTTGCCATGCCCTCCTCCAGGGTATCTTCCCGACCCAGGAATTGAACAGGCATCTCTTATGTCTCCTGCATTGGCAGGCAGATTCTTTACCAGTAGCCCCATCTGGGAAGTCCCCTTCTTTTGTTAGTTATCCTTATATTATCTTTGGCTTCCCTGGTATCTCAGGTAAAGAATTGCAGGTAAAGAATTCACCTGCAATGCAGGAGACCTGGTTTGATTCCTGAGTCAGGAAGATTCACTGGAAAAGGGAACGGCTACCCACTCCAGTATCCTGGCCTGGAGAATTCCATGGACTGTATAGTTCATGGGGTTGCAAAAAGTTAGACATGACTGAGCAACTTTCACTTTCACTTTATCTTTGTAGCTTATTCATTTTTTTACATAATAGTTCATACTTCTTAATCCTATACTCCTATTTTGCTTCTCCTTTTCTTCCCATTGATTCCCACTAATTTGCTCTCTGTATCTGTAAGTCTGTTTCTGTGTTATATTCATTTGTATTTTTTTTTTAGATTTAATTATCAGCAGTAATGTCCATTATTTGTCTTTCTCTGTGTGACTTACTTCACTAAGCATAATACCCTCAAAGATCATCCATATTGTTGTTGCAAATGGCGAAATTTTGTTCTTTCTTACAGTTGAGTAATATCCCATTGTATGTATGTGTGTTTGTGTGTATTCATTGTGTGTGTGTATATGTGCACACAGACTCATGCACTAGGTCTTCTTTTTCCATTTTTCTGTTGGTGGACACTTGGAATGCTTCCATATCTTGGCTTTTGTAACTAATGCTGCTATGAACAGTGGATGCATGTGTCTTTTCCAAGATGTGTTTTTGTTTTCTTCGGCTATTTACCCAGGAGTGGAATCGCTGGGTCATACGGTAGTTCTGTTTTTAATTTTTTGAAAAATACTGTTTTCCATAGTGGGTGCGCCAATTTTCATTCCCACTAATAGTGTACAAGGGTTCCTGCTAATCCACTTCCTCGCCAACATTTGTTATTTGTATTCTTTTTGATGATCGCCATTCTGAGAAATGTGAGGTGATATTTCATGATGGTTTTGATTTGCTTGTCTCTGATAGTTAGCTATGTTGAGCATCTTTCCATGGGCCTACTGGCCATTTGTAGGTCTTTGGAAAAATGTCTATTCAGGTCTTCTGCTTAGTTTGTATCAGATTGTTTGGGTTTTTTGTTAGTTTTTGATATCGAGGTATATAAACTGTTTAATATTCACAAATGTTTTCTCCCATTTACTTGGTTGTTTTTTTGTTTTGTCAGTGGTTTCCTTTGCTGTGCAAAGGCTTTTAAGTTTAGTTAGGTCCTATTTGTTTACTGTTGCTTTTGTTTCCTTTGCCTTGGGAGAGAGATCCAACAACAACAAAAGCCATGATTTACGTCAGAGTGTTCCGCCTGTATTTTCTTCTGGGAGTTTTATGGTGTCTGGTCTTAGGTTTACGTCTTTAATCCATTTTGAATTTACTTTTGTATGTGGTATGAGAAAATGTTCCGATTCATCGTTTTACATGTAGCTGTACAGTTTCCCCAGCACCACTTATTGAAGAGACTGTCTTTCCCCATTGTGTAGTCTTTCTTCCTTTGTTGTAGATTAATTGACCATAAGTTTGTGCATTCATTTCTTGCCTCTCCCTTCTGTTCCCTTGATCTCTGTGACTGTTTTTGTGCCATTAATATACTGTTTTGATCATGGGAGCTTTGTAGTAGAGTCTAAAGGCAGGGAGCATGATTCCTCCAACTTTGTTCTTTTTTCTCAAGATTGCTTTGGTGATGGTGGCTATTTTTGGTGGTGGCAGAGTAGTTACTGGGATGGGACATGGGTGTTTTTCATGTTTACTTCTTTATCTAGATGTTTATTTGTGTGTGTTTTGGGAAAATGTATTGAACTGTACATGTAATATTTTTGCATATTTTTGTATGAATATTAAACTTAAAAATTTTTTGTTCTGTTTTTAGATTTGATAGTAAATAAAATGCAGTTTAATGGGTCACATTTAAAGTGACCTATTCTTTCCAAGGCCAGGTGCTTGCTGTTGGGAGTATGATGGTGAATAACTGGGAGTCTTCAGGACTCATGATTCTTTTTGGAAGACATATGCTCAAAAAACATGAAGGGAATTCACTAGCAGTCCAGTGGTTAGGATTTGGCACTTTCACTGCTGGAGCCTGGGTTTGATCTTTGGTTGAGGAACTAAGATCCCACAGACTACACAGCATGAGCAAAACAAATAGCCTCCTCCCTCCAGAGATAAAAAAAAGAAACATGAGACCTGACCAGTGAGAATGTAGTGTTTGAAGTCATTCCTCAAGTTGATGCAGTGCTTTTGTTTCTGTTTTTTGTTTATTTTTAAGATATCTTAATCATGTCCTTTTGTTCTCTCTTTTCATAGCACCTGACAGATACCTCTCATGGTGTAAGAAATAAATGTCTGCAGTTACTTGGCAATCTTGGTTCTTTGGAGAAAAATGTCACAAAAGATGCAGAAGGCCTAGCTGTCAGAGATGTTCAGAAGATTATAGGGGATTACTTTAATGATCAGGACCCACGTGTCAGAACAGCAGCTATAAAAGCCATGGTAAACATGATGATGGAAACTAAATGGAGTCCGTTTTTTTATTTGTACTTTTCTTTTTTCATTTTTTTTTTAAAGTTAATGGCTAATGCCACCTGGGATAGATACATTCTGAAACCCTCCAGGATACACTTTATCCACACTTTCAGGAAGGTGTTGGTGGCATTACAGAACTCAAAGCCACACATTCCTTTATAACAGTTGCTTATCTTGTGGGCTTCTCTGATAGCTTTTACCTGCATTTCTGAAACCTGGAACGTACAGCTTGTATCCCAGGTCCATGGGAGGGTTGTTCCTTGGTACTGTGGTACAGTAGGCATATGTTGTACCCTTGTATTTCAGGAGTATAGGTGAAAGTTATGGGGAGGAGTGCTCCTTAGGGAGAGATGGTGTCAACCTTTTCTTCCTTAGCCTCCTTATCTTTATTTCATATTTTTCCTGGTATCCCCTTGGGACAGCCCATGAGTTAGATTTAGTAAGCATTTGAGTGTTTCTATAGAAAAGTCCATGTTTCAGATTTCTTATTTATATAGCACTGACTTTGGCCAAAGGGAACCATGTTAATGGGTTGTGATGGGGGAAAATATGTGGGATTGAGGGGAGACTTTGGAAATATTTACTCCCCCCCTCCCCAGTACTTAAACTGTGTCTTTATTATCTAGTTGCAGCTGCATGAAAGAGGACTGAAGTTACACCAAACAATTTACAATCAGGTACCTTAAATGCTTGCTGTCTGAAAGGAGGGAGGTAAAGGTATCGTGAAATTGAGAGGGGTCACAGTGGTTTTCAGAATTTGAAAACATAGAGCTTCATCTGGCTAACAGTGGCAGTATTAATTGTGATGATGTATCCACAACATACATTCTAGGAAGAGAATGGGGGATGTGTAATGAATAGCACTAGTACCTGTGAGGAGGACATTTAGGAGGACTTCAGTAGCTGAGTATGAATCCCAGAGTATACAAAACAGAGTTCAGAGTAAGAACAGTGGTAGTCTTGCTGATGTCTGTCTGGTTGATTGAAATTGACTTCAAACCTGAAGTCAATTCTGGGCACCACGCTTGAGAAACTGGAGTATTTCTGGAGGAGGATGACCAAGACCATGGGATCAGATGAAAAGATATCACATGATTTATTGTAGCACTGATAAGGAAAAGCACAAGAAAGCTATAGTATCATTAGGACAAGCTGATTGAGGGCCTAACTAAAAGGCCTTACAGTTATTCTTATAGAATAATTGGATGTATCCAGAGAAAAGAAGTCTAAATCACATGCTCAGAGTCCAGTTTTTGTTAGCCTATCGAGTGGTTTTAAGCCTTTAGTGGTAGCTGATAATAAACCCAGAGACTGTGACTACTGTGTAAACCAAGTAAGTTCTTTTACAAATGAAGTAAAATGAGTTCAGAATGGTTATGATGGTGTGACCTTTAGGAAAACTGTGGGAAGCCAAATAATTAAAGGAAACTTGCAAAGATACAGAGAAAGGAGAGTTAGTCAGATGATTCAGGTGTTTAGTGACGTAAGACTGTGTTGGTTAATTAGGCAAGCGATGCTGTGGGCCTCAAGAGAGTGAGGGTGGAATGCTGGGGGAGGTTCTGAGATATGAGGCAGCAGTAGTTACCATACTGTGTTCCTTTTTGATTATGTTGAGTTTGAGAGGTTGATGGGATACTCATGAGGAGGACTTCAGGTCTGGAACTCAGGAAAGATCAGAGCTGGAGGTGGATATTTGGAGTCATCAGTATCCAGGGAGAGGAAGAAAATCAGAAGAAATGAAGGATGGAACCAGGGGCAAGGCCAGACATTTAAGGAAGGAGCCCTAGAATGGAACTGAGGAGCAGCTTGATGGGGGAGGAGGAAAAGCGTATTCCGGAAGAGGCAGGAGGGCATTCTCATAGTCAGCAGTGTTAAAATGCTGGTGACAGGGCATTTAGGATAGGGCTGAAGTCTGGTCATTGGACTAAGCAACAGAGTGGCCATTAGTGAGTTTAAAGAGAGCAATTTTAGTAGAGTGGTGGGCTTGGGGAGCCCCAGATCAGGGTCTGTTGAGGTGAGCCAGTTTAAAGTGATTATTGACTATGAGTGAAGACATTTGACTGATGGGAAAGTGGGGTGGAAGTTGGCAGAAGGGAGCATAGAATTAAGTGTTTTTTTGTTGTTGTTGTTGTATTTTAAAGGTAGTTGCTAAGTATATTTATGTTGGAGAGAGAGCTAGTGTTTTGACAGAGGTAGGATTATGGTGGTCTTCCCTGGTGACTCAGTGGTAAAGAATCTGCCTGCCAATGTAGGAGACGGATTCTATCCCTGGGTTGGGAATATCTCCTGGAGAAGGAAATGGTAACCCACTCCAGTATTCTTGCCTAGGAAACCCAATGGACAGAGGAGCCTGACAGGCTATAGGCCATGGGGTCACAAAAGAATCAGATGCAACTTAGCAACTAAACAGCAATGACAGCAAGTGTTATGATGAAAGAGGCAAAGGGGAGTAAATGATACAGTAAGTTCCTTGAGGCAGAAAATCAGATTCATGAGCTGATTCATCAACAAATGTTATTGAGAACCTAATGCTGGCTGTGTAATGCCAAGCATGTTAGATGGGACCTGTGCCCTTTCCATTCTCGTAGATAAGACAGCAGTTAATAAATAAGCAAGCACAGTTATAGCATATGAGTATTGCTGTGAGGTAAAGCAATAGGATGCTATCATAGAGAATCACAAGGAAGATCTTTTTGGAGGATGATAAGGGGTGGTCATGTGAGGAAGTGATGGGATTCGTAGCAAAAATAGGATTAGGAACTAGAAAGGACCCTTTTCCCTCAGATACTGAGAAAACAAGATGAGGGAGAATACAGGAATAAATGAGCTTGTAACTGGTATGGAGTAGCTGAGTGGGTTTGTGCCTGAGAACCTTGATTTTTCTCAGATACACAGGCCGCCTGATGGCTGGTAGTGGGATAGAAGTCCTGAGGGGAAGGTTAAGAAAAGCTGCCTTGGGAAATGGAATTTGAAAGCCAGAGTGTAAGAGATTTCAGAGTACAGCTAATAAGGTTTGAGATCATGAGTCACCCATCCCCTAGAGTGTGGTCTTCTTTGCCAGTGCTCTTCTGCCCTTAGGAAGTCTTAGGTTCGTGGAGTAGCTGTAGCACAAGTTCTGAGGGGATCCTGTGTGATGATCAGGCAACGCTGTCAGAAGACCAAAGTAGGAGAGAGTACAGAGCAAGGAGAAGGCTGTTTACATGGAGAGAAAAGATGGAATTAAAGCAGTGGTTTTCAACCAAGGTAATTTTGCCCCCCAGGGAATATTTGGTGATGTGTGGAGGCATTTTTTATTCTAATAAATTTATTTATTTCTTTTTCGCTGTGCTAGGCCTTTGTTTCTGCGTGGAATTTTCTCTAGTTGCAGTGAGCGGGGTCTACTCGCTAGTTGCGGTGCACGGACTCCTCATTGCAGTGGCTTCTCTTGTTGCAGAGCACGGCCTCTAGGGCCTGTGGGCTTCAGTAGAGCGCAGGCTCAATAGTTGTGGTGCACTGGACTTCATTGCTCCACGGCACGTAGGATCTTACTGGATCAGGGATCAAACCCATATCTCCTGTATTGATTCTTTAGTGTAGAAGTTTTTTTTTTTGGAGGTATTTTTGAGTATTGCAGTTGCTGGGGAGAGTAAGAGGGTGCAGTGCTATGACTGTCTAATGGCTAGAGGCCCAGGGATGTTGCTAAACATATTGCACAGGTCAGCCCCTCACAACAAAGGATTATCCAATCCAAAATGTCGATAGTAGCAAGGTTGAGAGACCTTGCTTAAACAGATAGGTAGCTCAAGTGGGATGAAAAGCATGTATGATGGGTAAGTTATGACCTTGGAAGAACCGATAAGAGTAGCATGTTATAGTCAAGAGCATGGAGTATAAGATTTTAAAATTTCAAAAGCTGTAGTTTTGGGTGTTGTTGCAGTCTCAGGTGTTGCTATGACTGTGGGTGGAGTAGGGATATTCCATTTCAGACCAAAGTAAAACAGGAAAATTTGGCCTCTTTTTGGCAGCTTAGCATTAAAATTATACATTTATTTAGAGTGCTTGAGTTTTCAGATGGACTGGCAGTCAGAAATTTGTGCTCTGAATTTACAGGTAGGGGAAAAACTCATCTTTGGTGTTTGAGCCTATAATGGTAGCACTGTGAGGTGGGACCAAGCTTTGCCAGGATTAATGCTATTTTGCTTGGCTTTTGGGCTGTCAGTCTGTGTTTCTCCTTTCAGACATGGGATGGGAGAGTACACAGAACAATTTTTTACTGTGCAAAGGTTGAAGAAGTTAAAACCATATGTACCTATTTTGATTGGCATCCTGGTCCAGCCACTTTATCTTTGTTTTGAAAGTAGTTTGAACATCACCTGGAGAACATAGAGGTAACAGACTTCTGGAATCCTTGTTTGCAGGCTTGTAAACTGCTCTCTGATGACTATGAACAAGTGCGCAGTGCTGCAGTCCAGCTTATCTGGGTTGTCAGTCAACTCTATCCTGAAAGGTCAGTGTGGGTGTCAGCCAGCTTTTGTTCATTGCTAAGCCATTTTCTTCCCTCCCACTATGTAAAAAGCCCACCTCCAGAAAAGGAATGTTGGAAGGCAGTGTGGAATAGGAGAAAAGCATGGACCCTGAAAATGAGGTTGCCTGGGCCTTGCTTTTCCGCTCTGCCTTGAACTTTCTGTGTATGTTAGGAAAGATACTTCACCTCTCTGGGTCCCAGCTTCCTCAACTATAGATGAAGAGATGGATGGCTGTTCTCAAATACTACTCCTCCACCTCTGCCCACCCCTTAAAAAAGTCTTTAAAATGCTTTGGGGCCCATTTTAGTTAATACAAAAGTCAGCTAAAGATACCAGTTAAGTTTGAGAATAATGATCCCTTATGTACTGTTGTCGTGGTTAAAAATATTTTCATAGAGAATGCCCTGGTTGTCCAGTGGTTAGGACTTGGTGCTTTCACTGCTGGGACCTGGGTTCAATCTCTGATTGAGGGAATTAGGATCCTACAAGCTGTGCAATTTGGTTAAAAAAATTTTTTTTCACAGAAATTAAATAATTTATTCCCATAGTGATTCTTTGAGGTGGAGAAATAGGTATTATATATTCTGTTTTATAGAAGAACTCCTTTTATAGGAAAAAGCAGTGTTTTTTTCTTCTTCATTAAACACATTGAAATTGAAAAAGCAGAATGAGTAAAAAAGCTATAGACCCCTCACCCCCCAAGAAAAGACTACTATTTGGAAATTGTATTTTCATTTAGGACCAGATATGTAAGTATGTTTTCTATTGTTTTAAACTTAAAGATATAAAATACTTTGTGGGAGCTGTTTTTGGTATCTCATAAATCTTTGAATTTTTGGTGTGAAATACTTTCTATTTAAGACACAGATTTGCAGTGCAAATAAAAATAAAGAAATCCTAGAGAGATTTGTTTACTCTGAAATGTATTTCATCATTCTAGGATTTGAATTATTCAGTTATTTCTGTTTGTGTGTCAGTTGTCATTGGTCAGTCTCAGTTTTTCGAACCTGTAATTTTAGGCTCATGTTTTGTCACTTTTGGTTTCTTTTAATATAGCATTGTCCCAATCCCTTCTTCTAATGAAGAAATTCGCTTAGTTGATGATGCGTTTGGAAAAATTTGTCACATGGTCAGTGATGGCTCCTGGATGGTTCGAGTTCAAGCTGCAAAGCTTTTGGTAAGTTGCATCTTCTTCAATGCAACGTATTTTGAGAAGCTAGATAGGGACAAGTGGAGTACACTTTTATAAAGCTCCGTGTTTCTTAAAATAGAAAAGGCTCATTTTCCCATAGAGAGTCTTTTAGAACTAGAAAGAATTTTAAAGATAATCCTATTTAATCTCGTTAGCATATTAGACAGCCAAAGCCTAGAGAAAAAGGAACGTAATATTAAAAATAACTGCTACTGTTACTAAGCACCTGGTATGGCCTACATGCTTTGCTATAAGGCCACTTACATTATCTCATTTATTCTTATTATTCTTATCTCATTGTTCGCTGAGAACCTAAGTAAATATTTAACTTAGACAGATAGGAAGTTCTAGAAGGAGATTTAGATGCTAATCTGACTTTTAGCCTTGCTCTTCCCTACTATTTTGCCTTTGGGGATCCTGGTACATTTATAAAATATTTTTTTTTAACTTTTCAGAGATAGAACTGTTTTACAGAAGAAGTGTTGGTGTAATACTCAGCTTCATTTTATACCTGTGTTGTCTTGGGCATGTCACTTATTCTTAGCCTCAGTTTTTCTTCATATGTATCTGTCAAGTGGCTTATAATATTTCTCAGGTTTACCTCACAGGGCTGTCATGATACTCAAATAAGATCCTGTCTGTAAAAATGTGTATAAATTGAAAAATACTACCCTATGCAAGGTGGTGGGGTGGTTTCAATATATAAACATATATATATAACCATCTATAAAAATTTATATTAGTGTCACAGCAAGAAAGCCTGAAATTCTTTTTGATCACTTCTCTTTTGAGGGCCTCCAGCTCTGCCAGTCTTAGTAAGATTGTTGGCTAAAAAGTTTGGACCTGACTGTACTGGACAAAAATACAGTGATAGCCCGTGTCCTTTGATTAGTATTTTGGGGGTAACTGCTAAGACTGTGAAGCATTTTCATGGAAAAACAAGTAATTTGGATGATTTCATATTTTCCTGCTTATATATTATATTGCTTGTCCATAATAAACAAGCTGGCTTTTAGTGATTTTATTTTTGAATTCACATTTTAAAGCATTATTTTGATTTGTGGATATTTTAATATTCGGAACAATTCAGTCATTCATCAGATTCTTTCAGTCAACATGTACTGAGCATCTGCAGTGTGCTATGGTGTGTGTGAGGGGATGTTTAAGAGGAATAATTCAATGATATATTGTCATCTGAGTAGTCAGGTTAGAAAAGTAATCCTTAAAGCAGAGTCATTCAAATTTTTGGTTTTGTACCCTGTAGAATCTAGAATTCATTTAGGTATATAAAGCGGTATGAATAATGAATTACAGTGGTGAGTTGAAAAGGTTTTCACTTAGATTCTAGTTTGAGTTAAGTGCTTTATGTTATTTCAGTAATTTCAAATCCAAACAACTCTAAATTATGTAATTATGTTTATACTTCAAAAGTAATTGTTAGTCTAATTTTGCTAATAATAATTGTTACTGTTTATTGAGTTCCTAGCCTGCTAAGCTTTCATCCACAAAAGCATATCCATATCCACATGCATATACACCCACTTCCTTATACACAAGCACATGTGGATAGATGCCTCCATACTTACACTCACTTATGTTCACTTTTGGCAAATAATGTTTAGTTCTTTTAAACTCTTTGAGGTAGATATTATATTATTCATTTTATAAATAGTAAAACTAAGGTTCAGGAAAGTGTAATTTTTCCAAAGCCACATAGGTAGTAATGATGTTTGATGCTCTAAAGCCCACGTAGAATTCCTTCCTAGTGGGGGTCCAGGTATACATTGGGAGCTGTGGTTGTACAGCTAAGGTCCTGCTAGTTTATCAGTTCCTCTGTGCAAGCTAAGAGGTAAACTCTGCTGCTCCAACTCTCAAGTAGACAAACCCATAATCAATAAACTGCATTTAGTCTTCAGACTACATGTTCATTAATTCAGCAAACTGAGCATAATGTGTGTCTTCAAAAGAGTGGATGGTCAGGTGGATTGACATAGGCAACCAATCAGTTATAATATTGGTACTTCTAGGAAAGAGCATCTAACACATGCTCAGAAAGCTTCTTGGAGGAGGTAATTCTTAGTTGACCTTGAAGGTGAGTATGGGTTAGCTAGGTAAAGAAGAAGGGAAGGAGAAAATGTGAGCAGAGATATATGAGTACACTATCATGCATACTGACATCATAGTGAACTATAATATCATACTAAACTACAATATCATGTTAAACTGCAAGCAGTTTGTTATGTTTTGGTAAGACAGAGTGTTCAACTTGGGTGATGTGTGACAAGAGTAAGCTCTAGAGGAAAGCAGAAGCCAGGCTTTCAAGAACGTAAATGAAATTATAAAGCTTTAGACTTAAGTCTGTCTTGTACAGAAAGTGAATAGAGTCTATTCTGCTTGACTTATACCAGGATGAAAACTTTCAGATATTATATAAAATTTCATACCATGATGCAGTTATCTCTTGTCAATTTTCCTCACTAGTATGTGAAATTGTTGAGTGCAGAATTGATGTCTTTTTGTATTTGTATTCCTCTTCCTGGTAACTCTAGGCATATAAAGAAATGATTGCTAAATATGTATTTGTTTAAGCAATGAATGGACAAATGAATGAATAGAACGCAATGAAAAGGAAAGTAGTAGTTAAGGCAAAGGATTCTGGAGCCTGGGTTTATAGCCCAGCTGGATAATTTACACTCTTTGTCACCTTGAATGAATTGCTTCATCTTTTTGTGTCTTCTTTTCCCCTTATGTAAGTTGTGACTAATAATAGTATTTACTTCATAGAGTTGTAGTGAGTATTAAATGAGTTAATATGTGTGTAAAGCACTTAGCACAATGCATGACACCTAGTAGCTCTGTATAGGTGCTGCTAGCTGCTGCTGCTGTTCATGGTTTTATTATTTTCCTGATGATTCAAAACGCATAGGGATGTTTACTATCAAGAATAATGTTATCTTTATGCTCTTTAAGTTGGCAGAAAACTGAATTTTAAGATAATACTTAGGTCTTAATAGTTGTTTAATTTGCTCTGGATTCTTCCTTTTTATAGGGCTCTATGGAACAAGTCAGTTCTCATTTCTTGGAACAGACACTTGACAAGAAGCTGATGTCAGATCTGAGGGTAACTTGAATTCTTTGTTGTTTAAACTGGGTTTCTGAAACCAAAATCAGTGGAATGTATGTCAGGTTGTGTTGATTCAATTTTACAGCCCTTGAATTTGTTAAGTTAATATAGGGTGACTAGATTACATTTTAAATTTAGTGCTGGGTGCTAAGTCACTTCAGTGGTGGCCAGCTCTGTGCAATCTTATGGACTGTAGCCTGCCAGGCTCCTCTGTCCTTGGGATTCTCCAGGCAAGAACACTGGAGTGGGTTGCTCTGCCCTCCTGCAAATTCTTAGTAACTTGACCCAGATCACAAATTACTTCATTACATTTTAAATTATCTTAATGAGATACTTTTCACAGGTTGTGTTTTATAAAGAAGAGGCAAGATTAACTTTCTCTTTTAGAAACTACAAAGGTCTGGTCTTATTTTGTTAGATTGTATGACATCTTAGAATGCCTTTCAGTAGCAGTTCTCATGGAAGAGTTTACATGAGAATTCAGTAGCAGCATCCTGTTACTCTGAACAGTAACAGAATGCCCTTAAACTAACTGATGGTTCTCTGACATAGTTGTCAGGAACAGATATGAGTCTGAAAATATGATAGGATATGATATGATATTGTCAGTATCTTAAGTTTCAAATTATAAAAGTGTTAATAAGGAATCAAAATCTTTGACAAGTAGAAGGAAAAGGGGAACAGTTTACCCATATTCCCACTACTCTTAACACATCATTTTGAGATATTTGTCTTCAGCTGTTTCTTATGCATGTTTTAAACATGGAATCATTATATATAGATACTTTTGTAGTCTACTTTTTACCTTTACCACTACATGCTTTCTTCATTTTGTTAGCTTATAGTTTTTACTGATAGTGTAATATCCCATTAAGTGGATGTATTATCATTTTGTAGCCCTTTGTTATACATTTATAGTTTCTCCTAAATTTTTCCACCATTATAAATCATATATATAGAGTGTATTATCTCCATGGAGTTTAGATCTTTTCTTTTGATTTATTCCATAAGATAAATTGTTTGGAATGGTTGAAGAGTTGATATCTTTGCTTCATGAAACATTGCCATATGGCTTTCTTGAAGGGCATTCCCTTCATTTGAGGTCAGTGATTGCTTCAGTGTTCTTTGTGTATATTAGAGTGGAAGTGCAAAGAACGACATGCTCATGGTGAATGATGAGGGCTGGGTAATTCAAGGGTTCCTAAGATACATTGCAAGCCACAAATGGGTCCAAATCACATCCATGTAGGCTCAGATGCTGTATTTCATCAGTGCCTTTGAGATCATTAGCCTTGAGGGTGTGGTCTCACTTCAGCAAGATTCATAGAACCTGATATCTAAAGCAGATTGCTGGGGACTTCCCTGGTGGTCCAGTGGATAAGAGTCTGAGCTCTCAATGCCAGGGGCCAGGGTTCAAACCCTGTCAGGGAACTGGATTCTACATGTCGCAACAAAGATTGAGCATGGCACAACTAAGACCCAATGCAGGCAAATAAATAAAAAAATATATAAAAGACCTGGTGACCCAAATAAATTAAAAAAATAAAGCACAATGCCAGTTTATTCATTTATGAAGGTAACTTAACTGTCAAGTAGACTCAATGTTTACTTTAGCCAACTACTATATCTCCCCTTAAGCAACCTGTGTAGGAAGTAAATTTACTAGAGGCTTGCTTGGTGAGCATAATGTTGCTCAAATAAAGCATAGTCCTATGGTTTGAAAAAAATTCTTTTCTAGGGCTAGTGTATTGTCTGAAGTGGTGGGTATGTGTCTTCAGTCACTCAGTCATGTTGGACTTCTTTGTGACCCCATGGACTATAAACCCTCTAGGCTTCTTCTGTCCGTGGGATTATCCCAGCAAAAATACAGGAGTGGGTAGCCATTTCCCCCTCCAAAGAATATTCCCAGCCCTAGTATTGAACCGAAGTCTCCTATGCTCCTGCATTCACAGGCAAATTCTTTACCAAGTGAGCCACTTGGGAAGCCCCTTAATAAAGTTACTATCTTTGATAAGATTACTGTCAGCTATGATAGACCTGAGAGTCTTTGTCTTTGCCTCAAGTTGAATTTGCATATCTCTGTTCTGATGACTGTTGAATTTTTTTTTTTAATGTAACTTTCAGAAATCAGTCTTTTTTTTTTTTAAAGACTTATTTATTTACTTTAAAATTTTTAGTTTTTCATTGTGCTGGGTCTTCATTGCTACACAGGCTTTCTCTAGTTGTAGAGAGCAGGGGCTTCTCTTGTTGTGGCACGTGGGCTCTAGGTGTGTGGGCTGCAGTAGCTGGGGCTTATGGGCTCTACAGTGTGGGCTTAGTAGGTGCACAGGCTTAGTTGCTCCATGGCATGTGGGATCTTCCCAGACCAGGGATTGAACCCATGGACTCTGCATTGACAGGCAGATTCTTAACCACCAGGCGACCAGGGAAGCCCCCGAAAGCAGTCTTTATTTCCCACTTTCTCGTGTTCTTGGTGTGCAACTTAACTGTTCTCTCATGAATCTCCAGCAAGTGGTAATTGTTATCTTCTACAGAGGAAACGCACTGCCCATGAACGTGCCAAGGAACTTTACAGTTCGGGAGAGTTTTCCAGCGGCAGGAAGTGGGGAGATGATGCTCCCAAGGAAGAGATAGATACGGGGGCTGTGAACTTGATTGAGTCAGGAGCTTGTGGAGCCTTTGTTCATGGATTGGAAGATGAGATGTACGGTAAGAGTGACTTCATAATAATACCAGTGTCCACTTACTGAGTGACTGCTATGTTACCGACATTGTATTGAGCGATACAGATTGTCTCACTTGATCTTCACAGTAACTCAGTGAAGACTTTATTTCACCTTTATTTTTTTAAAATAATTCTTTTGCTATTTATTTGCATATTTTTGCCTGAGCTGGCTCTTCATTGCTGCACTTGGGCTTTCTGTAGTTGCGGTGAGCAGGGGCTACTCTTCGTTGCAGTGCCCTGGCCTCTCATTGCAGTGGCTTCTCTTGTCGCGGAATACAGGCTCTAGGCACATAGGCTTCAGCAGTTGCAGCCCACGGGCTTAGTAGTTGTGGCTCGAGGGCTCTGGAGAGGAGCCTGAGTAACTGTGATGCATGGGCCTAGCTGTTCCTTGCCATGTGGAATCTTCCCAGACCAGGGATGGAGCCTGTGTCCCCTGCACTGGCAGGAGGGCTCTTAGCCGCTGAACCACCAGGGAAGTCTCATTTCATTTTTGAAAGATATTTCCCTGGGAATCCAATTCTAGATTAATAGTGGTTTCTTTATTTGTTTTGGGGATTTTTTTTTTTTTTGTCCTTTAAAGATCTTGTTCCACAGTTTTTCAGTTCTGTTGAGAAGTCTGCTGTCATTTTTTTTTTTTTAATTTTACTTATTTATATTTTGACTGTTGGATCTTCATTGCTGTGCACAGGCTTTTCTCTAGTTGTGGTGCGTGGGGTCTACTCTCTAGTTGTGTTGCACAGGCTCCTGTTAGAGTGCCTTCTCTTGTTTTGAAGCATGGACTCTAGGCACATGGGCTCATTAATTGCANATTTTTTTTTTTTTAATTTTACTTATTTATATTTTGACTGTTGGATCTTCATTGCTGTGCACAGGCTTTTCTCTAGTTGTGGTGCGTGGGGTCTACTCTCTAGTTGTGTTGCACAGGCTCCTGTTAGAGTGCCTTCTCTTGTTTTGAAGCATGGACTCTAGGCACATGGGCTCATTAATTGCAGCTTGAGGGCTTAGTTGTTCTAGAGCATGTAGATTTTTCCTGGACCAGGGATCGAACCACTGTTCCCTGCATTGCAAGGTGCATTCTTAACCACTTGACTACCAGGGAAGCCCTGCTGTAATTTCAAAATTCTGTTTTTCTGTACAAATGTATCTTTTTTTTTACTGTCTGCTTTTAAGGTTTTCCCTTTATTACTGGTTTAAAATGATTTAATTATGATATGCCTTGATATAATTCTCTTCATATTTCATATGCTTGGAGTTTGTTGAGCTTCTTGGATCTATGGGTTTGTAGTTTTTATCAAATTTGAAAAATCTTTGGTTGCTATTTCTTTAAATATTTCTCTGAACCTATGCTCCTTCGGAGTCTCCCAGTTACGTATATAGTAGGCTACGGAGTTTGTCCTAAGTCTTTTTTCTCTTCATTTCATTTTGAATAAAGTTTATTGTTTTGTCTTATCTAATCTTTTCTTCCACAGTGTCTGATCTGATATTAATTCCATCTAGTATATTTTTCACCTCAGACATTTTAATTGTCATCTCTAGAAGTTTGATTAGAATTTAAGTTTCTTTAGTGTTTTCTATGTCGCTACTTAATATGTTTAATCTTTCTTGCAGCTTTATCAACAGAGAATGTATTTACAGTAACTGTTCTAATGTCATTGTCCTCTAGCTCTATTATTTTTGTGATTGCTGGGCTAGTTTTGATTGGTTGATTTTTCTCTTCATTATGGATTGTATTTTCCTGCTTCTATGCATGCCTGGTAATTTGTGATTGGATGCCAGACACCTTGAATTTTACTTTATTGGGTGCTGAACATTGTTATATTCCTGTTAGTATTCTTGAGCTTTGTTCTAGAATGCAGTTAGTTCAGGTTTCATTTTTAGGTGGACTGGAGAAGCACTAAGTCTCAGGGTTATTTTTCTCCACTAGTAAAACAACCCCTCTGAAAACACTTGACCGTGTGTGAATTTTGGAGATTGTTTCCTCAGATCCTCGAGTGGCTCTTTCTCAGGCCTTGGGTAGCTTCTTCACAGATGAGAAAGTGACTGAAGACTTAGGAGGACCCTCTGCAGGCCTCCCCAGCTTGCTCTGTCTGTGCACTTCTTTCCTTTCTGTACTTTGCCCTCTAACTCTAATCACAGCTCTGTCTTCTGAACTCAGGGAGACCTACAACCTGGAAACTCTACAGACAGTAAACTGATAGAATCATAGAGCTTGCCTCATTTATTTCCTGTCTCTGAGATCTCTCCCTTTTACTGCCTGATATATGGTGTGTTGAATACTTTTGTTTTATATATTTTGTCTCTGTTTTTAGTTGTTTAGTTGTTTCAGAAAGAAGGATTAATCTGGCTTTGTTACTCCATTTTAACCAGTAATAGAAGCCCTTGCAAAGCCCTTAGCATTTCCACAGTATGATGCTGTCCATCTCACATATATCACAGATAGCGCTTTGAGTTGAGTGACTCCAACATCCTATTTTCAGTTAGGCTAACATATCTAAGTAGATAATGTTGATTGTCCAAATTTTACAGTAAAATTGTGTCAGAGGATTATAACTAAGGTCTTTAAAATGCCTACAAAAATGATAACCTTAGAACAGAATTTCTTAGGACAAGAAAATTACTTTGGAAAGATAGTTCTTCTGTTAGTAAATAGAAGAATTGGGTTACTCTATTCAGTTTGCTATAAGGCTTTCTGTATACATGGAAATTAAAGCCGCCTCTGCTTTTTTTCCCCATGAACTTGATATATGAATGAAAAATTTAAATAGTGTTAGATAATAAGGAATTTCAGTTATTAAAACCCAATTTATCCTAAGACAGGTAACTAGAATCTATTTTGTTTCTACTAGCAGTTTTGCTTTGTTTAGTTTCTACAAATGAATTTATTCACAGTTAATGTTTATGTGGTTTATT
Organism: Neotragus moschatus; assembly: GCA_006410615.1. NCBI lineage: Eukaryota > Metazoa > Chordata > Mammalia > Artiodactyla > Bovidae > Neotragus > Neotragus moschatus. The sequence goes on from SJYA01003122.1 coordinate 493,910, forward strand.
TCTACAGTTTTTAGTTTGTCACTAAGGTCTAATTAAAGGAACTTAACTTTGGAAAGTGAGTAGATCATAACCAGCATCAGGTACGGCAGCTCTCTAATCATATTTACAAAATTCTGGGGCAGTCAGGGTCTTAGGGATACATTTGCTGGGTGAAATGGAGCCTGTTTGGTTGGCTGTAGCCGCTAGTGTATAGTATCACACAGTTCCAGTCCTCTTGTTGCATGTTCTCCCTCCTTCCTGGGCCTTTACGTGTGCTTCCTCTGTGTAGAAAGGCCCTTTTTCTTTCTCTGGCCCAGCCACTCCGTCTGGTATTATTTTAGGGGTCACTTTCCAGAATGCTGCCTGTGATCCTGCTCAGTAGCCTGTGTGCCTCTTCTGCATTTTCTTAATACGACCTGTGCTTTTCCATTGTACCATTCATCACTGTGTGATGCAGTAGACTGTTCTAGCCTATAGTGGCTAGGAGATGGTGTGAAGCCCAAAGCTGGTAAGTAACAAAACTAGAACCTGGTTACACACGTGAAGATACCAGAGGATCAATCTTTTTTTTTTTTTCCTCGAGCAAGCTAGTTCCTTTTCTCCACCCTGGATCCTTAAGGAGACTGTTACGTATTTTCAACATTCCCAAAAGTCCAGTAGGAAATGTTAATTTAGCTACCTAGAGCTGAGCTGTGCATGGCAAAGTAGAAAGCCAAGTGTCTTTGCTTCTGCTTGGAGTACTGATTACCTCATGTTGATCAGAAGTTTCTCTATGATTCCCTTGATACACTTGCAGGACTTACATATGAGTCAGTGCTACCTAACCAATAAAACCCTTGGAAGCAGGGTCAGCATTTAAAATATTTGGGTCCATCTCTGTCTTGTTTTATAATTTAGCAATTTCATATTTAAATTATATTATTGTGATGCAGAGCAAATCCTTCCCTTCTGACGAGAAGGAGGAATTTATCAGTACCAAGAAAAATCTGAGTCATCTCCCTTTAATGTAGTAATTCTGTTTTTAAGTATCTGTAAAACCTTTCTTATACAAAAAAACCGAGCTATATTTGAGAGTTTAACCACAGTTGAAGGCTTTTTTGAAACCGTACATTTTATTGTGGAACTCAGTGGGAACCATTGGAATGAAACAGGCATCTGTGGAAGTCTTGTGAGCATGTACTGTAATTTATTCATCTCTCATCTCTATGTCCCAACACTCAGCACAGGGCCTGGCATAGAGTGCATGTTCAGGATGCATTGTCAGTGAATGGATGAAGGGCTTCCCTGACTCAGTGGCCTCACTGTTACATGTTCTGAGCATATAAAGAGATAGGGGACATGCCTCGGCTTTCAGGGTGCTTACAAGATCTGTACCTATAGCATGGTTAATATTGAGCCTTTAACACATGCCGGACAGCGTGCTATGCACTTTCCCCACACTATGTCATTTACTCCTTCTAACTACTCTGTAAGAAAATGAGAATTCTCTTGAAGTGCTATGAAGTTAAGTTACTTATTCAAGATCACCATCCAAGTTAGTGGATGGATTCCTTTTTGCAGTTCAGTGTGAGACCTCTGTCATTCCAGAGCCAGTACCCTTAACCACTATGTGACACTAGTCTATAATTAGCAGACCAGAGTACTAGTCTTACCTCTGCTCTCACTTTGAGGCAAGTTTATCTACTTTGCTGAGTCTTATCTCTAGATTGAGAATAATGATACTTGAGCCTATTTTAATCTTAATGCTGTTTGAAAAGTGCTTTTTAAAAAAGTACTGTGGTTGGGATACTGAGATAATAAGACAACTGAGTTTTCAAGAAATGTAAGTTAATGGAGATAGACATGTGACTTGATCACATGTCTGTGGGTTTAAGATCTGAGCCTCAGTTCTTGTGGTACCAGCGTCCTTGTTTGTAGGTCCGTGTGAAGGCAGTAGTAGAATCTACAGGCTTGGAGGAGATCTCCCAGAGAGAGTTTGCAGAGTGAAACGAGTAAAGGGGGAAACACAAGCATGAATGAGCAGTCCTTGCATTTTATCCATGGGTCTTAACTTGACGTCCAGTTTTGTTTGTTCCCTTCTCTCTAGAGGTCCGCATTGCTGCTGTGGAGGCGCTCTGCATGCTGGCCCAGTCTTCACCTTCTTTTGCTGAGAAGTGCCTTGATTTCCTGGTTGACATGTTTAACGATGAAATTGAGGAAGTACGTCTCCAGTCCATACATACCATGAGAAAAATCTCTAACAATATCACTCTTCGAGAGGATCAGCTTGACACTGTCCTGGCTGTGTTAGAGGTGAGTGATCACAGTTTGTTATGCACTTCTTCATCACTACCTACTGAGTGCTGCTTTTCTCTTTTTTCTTTTTTTGAGACATTGGTGATAGAATAGTGAAGAGGTAGCACAATTCTGCTTTTTGATCACACAGCTTCTTCATGATGGAGGAGTCTGACTGTTAAACAGGAAATTTGAATAAAACTTAGTATTGCAATGATCAGGAAAGGATGGGATGCCCTGGGAATACAGAGTATCTAATCTGAGTTAGCTGAGGTAAGGTTGGGGAGATAGGGAAGAAAGAAGGAATCCTGTAGTGGATACTTGAAGGAGTAGGACTTAATGAGGCATTTTCTTTCTTTCTTTCTTTTTAATGAAAGTATAGTTGACTTGCTGTATTAGAAAAATCAGGAAGAGAAATTACATTAGATTCAGGGATATAAAGAATTTTCTTGGGAAGGAGTGGCACTGATGGTAGTAGGGTGGAAGGGTACCAAGCAGAGGGAGCAGTGTCTTAAGGATCCAGAGGTAAAAGTGGATATGATATATTCAAGGAATCGGGAGGAGCCAAATAAATACATAAAATTTAAAAAAAAACCCACAAAAAAATCAGTTAGGACCCATCCAGTCATTCTGGTTAAAATGAATAAATAAAAAGGAGTAGCTGCTGATACATGTAACAACATGGATACATTATGCTAAATGAAAGTAGCCAGGCACTAGAAGCAGCATGCTCTATGATTTCATTTATATGACATTTTGGAAAGACAAAAGTGTAGCAGAAAATGCGTCATTGATTGCTGGAAACTGGGGTGAGGGGTAGACTCCAAAGGGACACTAGGAAAGTGTTTGAGCGATGCAGGTGTTTTATATCGTGATTGTGATGGTGATTATATAACTATATGGATTTGTTAAACTCATTTAAGTGTGCACTAAAAAGGATGAATTTTATAGAATGTAACACGTCAATAAACCTGACTTAAAAAAAAAATGCTTTGGAGATCCCATTTCCTGCTAAAAGTAACCAAAATGCAGAAGAGAAATGGCTGATTCCAGATGTGGTGCAGGAAACATAACAAGATAACCTTGTACCGCCTTGTCATACAGAAAGCAGATATTAGCTTTCAAACACCCCTAGGCTCATATCAAAAGACCTAGGAGATGACTTAGATAGTCTCTCACTGGCCCAAGGTGAAACATCTCATTAAGATTACAACGGCAAATATGATGAAACCCATGATTTTATAGTAATTAAGTAAAACATGTCATTAGTCACATTGGAAGATGCTTAGTAATCAACTCATTATTTTGAAAACTAGTAAATTAAGGAAGCAAGCATTTATCCTTCCTTTTCCTATACAAATGGAACTTCAGGACAACCAGCTAGGTGATAAAGGGAAGTTTCTCTTGTAGAAGTATTCCAGTTAATAAATCAAGAATGGTAGAATTTACATATTATTGTTTTACAGCTTTAATGAATGACTTGATCTAGGCAGTGATCTTCAGTGGTTAGTAATGTCACAAAGGAGAAATATATAGTTGCTGAGGGAAGTGTACGGTACCACCTGTGAAGTGGTCTTATAGAAAAATTGAACCTGGTTCTGATCAAGCCTGTAAATCAAACTACCATCTCGAGATATATGGGGAGAAGTTGCAAGGGGTAAAAAAAAGTGAGATGTAAAGAGATTTTACGTATTAAAAGATACTTAAGAGGCATATTACCCAACTGCAATGGGTGGACATTCTTGGAGCCTGATTAGAACAAGTAAAACCTTTTTCAGTAGGGGAATTTGATTATGGGGTGGATATTTGATATTAAAGAACTATTAAAATTTTAGGCATTATATTGGTTTTATTTTTTTTTTTTAAATAAAGACTCATTTTTAGAAAGAAGTATTATGGAAATATTTACCAACAGAATGCTATGATTTCTCTGACTAGATTCAAAATAATTTGGGAGGGGAGGCTTAAGATATAGATGAAGAATGATCGACTATGAGTTAATTGTTGAGACTGGGGGGTTCTTGTCTCTATTTATTTATATATATTTCAGATTGTATATGTTAAAACGTTTTAAAGAACTGGCAAAAAATGCTATGAAGGTATCAATAAGAGTAAAACTCACATGTGTCCGTTTATGTTAGCATTAAGAAGTTGTTGGTGAACTCTTCTAATCATTTTAGTGAGGCTGAGCAGAAGGTATTGGGGAGGGAAGAGGCCACTTTCTGACATCACCTGGTGTACCTCTTTTTTCGTTTATCTGCCCTAGCCACGTTGCTATTTTTTCAACATGCTTTTGCCTTTCAAACATAGCCTTTATGTTTGCTGTTCCCTTTGATCATGCCGTGTAAAATAACTCTCCAATCCTGGCACTCTTATCCTTAACCTTCTTTATAGTTTCTCATATCTTATTTATTTAGAATGTGCTAGGTCTTTGTTGCTGCACATGGGCTTTCTCTAGTTGCAGAGAGCAGGGGCTCCTCTCTAGTTGTGGTCCTTGGGCTACCCATTGCCGTGGCTTCTCTTGTTGGAGAGCACTGACTCTAGGACATGCAGACTTCAGGAGTTGTAATGCACGGGCTTAGTTGCCCTGAGGTATGTGGAATCTTCCCAGACTAGAGATGGAACCTGGGTCCCTTGCATTGGCAGGTGGATTCTTTTTTTTTTTTTTNGCACCACTTGTTAAAGAGATTGTCTTTACTCCATTGTATATTCTTACCTCCTTTGTTGAAGGTAAAGTGTCCATATGTGTGTGGATTTATCTCTGGGCTTTCTATTTTGTTCCATTGATCTATATTTCTGTCTTTGTGCCAGTACCATACCGTCTTGATGACTGTGGCAGGTGGATTCTTAACCACTGGATCACCAGGGCAGTTTATTTTTGTTTAAACAGTTTAGCTGTTTATTTTTGTCTTTTCACTGGAAGGAAACTCCTGAGAGCAGGGATTCGATTTTCATTATGGCTGTATCCCTAACGCTTGGTATAGTAGGTACTGATAAATGTTGACTGTTTAATAAGTATTCCGTAAATGTTGAGTGTACAAATGAATGAATGAACAAATGAATGAAGTCTTCAAATACCATTTCAAATTTTACCTCCTCTGTGAAGTCTTTTCAGCTACTAGCCCCTCCTCTTTGAGAGGGGCTCTTTGTCTTATCCTCCCACTTTAACTTGTACAGTCCTGCATAAATAGCTAATCTATAGTGATTGCTTTTATTATTATTGTCCCTTTTTTGTCTTTTAAGGATTCGTCTAGAGATATTAGAGAGGCTCTTCATGAACTCCTGTGCTGTACTAATGTTTCAACCAAAGAAGGGATTCATCTTGCACTGGTGGAGCTGCTAAAAAATTTAACCAAGTACCCTACTGACAGGGACTCCATATGGAAGTAAGGACTTTTTTTTTCTCATTTGCTTGCTGAGTCTGATAATGTGTTAAATGTACAGTGTTGACATTATTCAGTGGATCATCATGGATTGAGATATGGCCTTCAATTTTGCCTTCACTGTAGAAACCTGATTCAACTTAGCCATACCCTCAAGAATCTGGTTCTTAAACTGAATATCATGTCTTAGGTTATTCATTTGTCCATCCGTCCACGTAGCAAATGTAATGTGCCTGCCATGTACTTACTATGTGCCAAGCCTTATGGTAACTTTTGGAGGTACAGAGATGGGTCCTCGTACATGATGTTAGTCACTCCTTTGTCTGTTTCCATCATTGTGAAGATTAGAGGGAGGGTAAGTACTTGATCTTCAGACGGAAAATCATAATTCCCCTGATTACCTCTAGTTTAGAGTCAGGCTTAACACTGTTCACTTGAAGAGCTACTTGCATGCATTTACTATAAACTGTACTTTGTTGTACTTCACATATTTCAACAAACTTATGTGATGAGATCACTCCAAATATATGATTTATTTTAAAAACTTATTACCAAAACTAGAAAAACTGTGGGTCAAATCAGGTACAAATCAGGTTAAATCAAGATATACTAAAAGTTTAAAATACCAGGAAATCTTGCTCTAGGTAACATTTCTATTACGTGGTTTTCTATTTTGCCATTTCTTCATGTTTTTTCAGCTCAATTCATTTTGTGTTTCTTGATTGCTTTCAGGGAGCACTCAGTCATTTGGGATGTGGGGCTACAATGTCCCCTGAGGCATAGTGAGTAAAAGGGCTGAGAGAGGTCAGAAAACTAGTGAATTAAGTTCTTTCCACACAGAAGGAAATCATGACTGGGGAAAAGTGTACTTTCCTAAGAGTATCAAGTGTTTTGTATGCGATGCCTTTCATACCCCATACTCCTATCAGTTTGGTCATGGGGTTTGTTTTCTCTCTTTTGCTGATCTTACTTTTCAGTCCTTGGTGAAGTCTCGTCTCCTTTGTGAAACTTTCTCTGATCATGGTGATCTCTTCTACCTTTGACAGGTAGAAAGCAAATGATATCAAACTATCATTTAATAGTTCATTACCTTGTAATGTTAGTCATCTTTGCCTCAGTTAGATTGTAAACTCACTGAGAGCATTAAATTAAGTTCTGTGTTTCTTTTTAATTCAGCACACCTTCTACACTAGAAATTTATTAAAAAATAAGAAAAATGCCTAAATACCAGCACATATATAGTTTTTTATGCCTTATAAAGGGCATTCATGTAGTCATAGTAGTTAACTAATAGCCAATTAATAATAGTTAGACAAATAGTTAATCGAGTTCTTCTTTATAATGGCAGACACCTTGCTAAGTACTTTTCATTCATTATTTTGTTTAATCCTTTTATCTCATTTGTAGGTAAGAAATATATCTGTTCAAGGCCACATAGTTATTAAGTTTTCTGTTTCAGATCAGGTCTCTTCTGATTTTAGAACTTCACCTAGGAAATCAGTTAGAATGCTTTTGTCTATAAGTAACAGAAAATCTGATTAAAAGGGGCTTAATCACTGTCTAGTGTTTTTTCTTAACAAAAAAGTCAGAGAGTTGATTTCAGGATTGGTCATTCAATAGTTTAACATGATAAATACCCTAGTTGATTTTTTTTGCAATTCTCCTGACTTTCTTCTCATAGTTGCAAGATGACTGTCTCATAAGATGGTATCTTAAGACAGAAAGAGAAAGTCATTCCCTCTATGCATTTTTTCTCTCCTCTTAAAAAAATTTATTGAAGTATAGTTGCTTTACAATGTTGTGTTACTTTCTAGTATATAGTAAAGTATATTTGTGTGTTATTTTTCATATTCTTTTCCATTATAGTTTATCATGGGATATTGAATATAGTTGCCTATGCTATACAGTTAGAACCTTGTTTATCCATCTTATATATAATAGTTTCCATTTGCTAATGAAAGTGAAAGAGGAGAGTGAAAAGTTGGCTTAAAGCTCAACATTCAGAAAACAAAGATCATGGCATCTGGTGCCATCACTTCATGGGAAATAGATGGGGAAACAGTGTCAGACTTTATTTGGGGGGCTCCAAAATCACTGCAGATGGTGATTACAGCCATGAAATTAAAAAAGCACTTACTTCTTGGAAGAAAAGTTATGACCAACGTAGACAGCATATTTAAAAGCAAAGACATTACTTTGCCAACAAAGGTCCATCTAGTCAAGGCTGTGGTTTTTTCAGTGGTTATGTATGGAAGTGAGAGTTGGACTGTGAAGAAAGCTGAGCGCCAAAGAATTGATGCTTTTGAACTTTGGTGTTGGAGAAGACTGTTGAGAGTCCCTTGGACTGCAAGGAGATCCGACCAGTCCATCCTAAAGGAGATCAACCCTGGGATTTCTTTGGAAAGACTGATGCTAAAGCTGAAACTCCAGTACTTTGGTCACCTCATGTGAAGAGTTGACTCATTGGAAAAGACCCTGATGTTGGGAGGGATTGAGGGCATGAGGAGAAGGGGACGACAGAGGATGAGATGGCTGGATGGCATCACCGACTCGATGGACATGAGTCTGAGTGAACTCTGGGAGTTGGTGATGGACAAGGAGGCCTCGCATGCTGCCATTCATGGGGTTTCAAAGAGTCGGACACAACTGAACGACTGAACTGAACTGAATCTCAAACTTCCAATCCTTTCCTCCCCTACCCATTTCCCTGTTTGGCAACTACAGATCTGTTCTCTATATCTGTAATTCTGTTTCTGTTTCATAAATATGTTCATTTGCGTGCAATTTTTTTTTTTCCATTTGGTTAGGAAAACATTCCTGAGAAATTCCCCAGCAGGCTTGATCTCCTGTAACATTGACCAGAACTAGGTTACTTGACTACTTGCAAACTATTCACTGTAAAATGGGATTGGGATTGCCATGATGTTGCTGTTGTTCAGACACTAAGTAGGGTCTGACTCTTTGCGACCCTATGAATTGGAGCATACCAGGCTTCCCTGTCCTTCACTGTCTCCCAGAGTTTACTCAAATTCATGTCTGTTTGAGTCGGTGGTACTATCTAACCATCTCATTCTCTGCCTCCCCCTTCTCCTTTTAACCTCTAGTCTTTCCCAGCATCAGTATCTTTTCCAGTGAGTCATCTCTTCCCATCAGGTGGCCAAAGTATTACAGCTTCAACNCCTTCACTGTCTCCCAGAGTTTACTCAAATTCATGTCTGTTTGAGTCGGTGGTACTATCTAACCATCTCATTCTCTGCCTCCCCCTTCTCCTTTTAACCTCTAGTCTTTCCCAGCATCAGTATCTTTTCCAGTGAGTCATCTCTTCCCATCAGGTGGCCAAAGTATTACAGCTTCAACATCAGTCCTTCCAGTGAATATTCAGGGTTGATTTCCTTTAGGATTGACTAGTTTGATCTCCTTGCAGTCCAGGGAACTCTCAAGAGTCTTCTCCAGCACCACAATTCAAATGCATCAATTCTTTGGCTCTCAGCCTTCTCTATGGTCCAACTCTCATATGTGTACATAACAGCCAGAAAAACCATAGCTTCGACTATATGGGCCATTGTTGGCAAAGTGATATCTAGATTTGTCATGCTTTTCCTTCCAAAAGCAAGCATCTTTTTATTTCATAGCTATAATCACCATCCTCAGTCATTTTTCCCTGATGAGTTTAGACTAGTTATGGTTGAGTCCTAGGGGTGAGCCTACTTTCATTGAGTATTTTACTACCTACCCGATGCCTGAGTAAAATCAGGGTCTCTTGGTAGTGAAGTTGGGGGAAACGGTTATTAGTTAAATAACTTTGAGAAATATCTTCTCTGTCAGATATTTTATCTCCATAATAACCAAGTTTTTAGATGAATTAGCTGAGTTCTAGAATAATTAAATGACTTATCAGAAGTCACAGAAGTCACAAAAGTAGATGGTTGAGAATTTGTAATTCTGACTCATGTTTTCTAATTCCAATTCCTGGTGCTTTTTAAAGCATTTATTAACTTACTAAAGAGGACTCTTATTCTGTTTGTTTCAGATGCTTGAAGTTTCTGGGAAGTCGGCACCCAACCTTGGTGCTTCCCTTGGTACCTGAGCTGCTGAGCACCCACCCGTTTTTTGACACAGCTGAACCAGACATGGATGATCCAGCTTGTATCCTCTGCTGACTTAGCAGGAAATTTTGGCCTCTTTTTGTGCAGTGTAGCTTTGGTAGTCTGAGGGTTTGGATTTTGTTTTCTCTTTCCCATTTCTTTTAGTTCAAAGTATATGTTGAGGAAACCTAGTGATAATTATTTTCCTCAGCTTTTGTTTCTGTATTCACAGTAATTCACCTTTGCCATTGAATACTACTACTAGTTTTTTAGCCATTTATTGAATACGTTGTATATTCCACATACTGTTTAAATACTTCATATATTTTATCACTGATCTTTCAAACAACCCTGGAAGGAGGTATTATTCCCTGCTTACAGATGAGGAAACCGAGATCCAGAGAGGTTAAATAACTCTTAAGCAGCAAATCTGGGATGCAGAGCCAGGCATATTTGGTTTTAAAGGCTGTGGACTTTTCCCTTTCTTATTCCATGTTTCATTTGATCTGCAGCCTGAAGGAGAGGATGGGCTGAGCTAGGGTACACGAATTCTCTGGCTCTAATACAAGCTCAGGGGTGTTGTGATAGCTTTGGGCAGCATGGCATGTAGTCTAGTTGTTTTCCACTAATGGGAATATATTTACATCAATGCATCCATATTCTTCCACGCTTCTTTTCACTCTGTAGCACACTTTTGGTGGGGTTTAAAGAGGTATTTATTGAGAGACGTGAATCAGCCAAATAACTGGCTATTGGGGATCACCATTGTTTTCTCTTAATTCTTTTTTTAAATTTTCATAGGGCATTTGGACAATTTTAAAAAAAATCTGTGTAATTGATCTACTAAAAAATGCCTGACTCTGTGTTTACCTCTAAGAACGGTACATCCCTGACCTGACATCTACAGGTCCAATACTATGGCTGTTTGAAATTCAGCTCATCTGAGAGAAACTTGTGGGCTAGGTGTTACTACAGATTACATAGGACATATTAAAATGCCTGGAAATCTGAAGCCCCCTAAGTATAATATTAGTATGTTTGTCTTCGAATAATAGATTGCCTCAAATATAGCTTAAATATTAATTACAGGTTTTTTTTTTTTCTCTCAATGTAAAAGAAGTCAGGACATAAGCAGTCTGCTGCTGATATAGTAGCTCGACATTTCTTCTTCTTCTTCCTTTTTTTTAATTTTTGGCCACTCTAAGAGGCACATGGGATCTTAGTTCTCGAACTAGGAATTAAACCCATGCCCCCTGCATTGGGAGCTCAGAGTCTTAACCCACTGGACCACCAGGGACATCTTATCTTATATTTTTATTTCTGATTTTTCCCTCTGTTGCAAAATTAATACACATAGAAAACATTTTAAAGTGGAAAAAAAAATTTCATGTTTAACAGCCAGAGTCTTACTAGCTAAAGTAATTGTTAATATTTTGGTGTGTTTCCTTCTCCCTTTTTATTTATTTTTTTTGGCAATGGTATGACTATATTTATTGTGCCTGGGAAGCAAGATGAGGAAGCAGCCTCAACATGCAGATGGTGGGGAAAGTATGGAGTCCCCTGTAAAAGTCAGGAGGTCTCTGCTGGACCCATCGCAGAATGAGAGGAAGCTCTCAATAGATCATTCCCTTCATTTCTTCCCTGGGCTTTTGGGCTTTTCGATGTATAACACATCGAAAGGATGATGATGTATAACACAGCATAAGCATTGCGGGTCTCCATGATCATCAGCCAGCTATCCTGGTACTCTGCCTCCTCCAGCTCTTGCACCAGTTGTCGATAAGACCCACCTGGGGCTGCTTAGCTGCTTTGGTCACGGTATCACTGTGCTCAGAGAAGTGCTTGGGAGATTTGTGTGTGAAAGCCTTCCAGTTTGGTGTGAACACCTTCTGGACAGCCCCTGCAAAATTGTTCCCATCCTCAGTCTGAGGTATCTGCAGCTGCAATCAGGTGGTGACCAGGTTGAGCTTCTCAGTGACATCCTTGATCTCAGGCACCACACGCTGCAGGAGGACCCCAGTCTTCTCATTGCAGCTCACTGGACCACCATGGAGGACCTTTGTCGTCTTCTTCCCCTTTCTTCTTTTCATCCTTGTCTTCCTCCTCTTGCTGTTTTTTCCCCTCCTTCTTCTTTTTCTCTTTGATTGGATCAAGCCTGGGATGCCTACCAGAGCCTTCAGATTGGCCTCATTGAGAGCTAGCTCCTTTAAAAATAATCCCCCCCAAAAAAACACATCCAACTCAGAAATCTTCGTGGGGAAATAGCTCCCGAGGAGGTTCTCTGTCTTAGTACACAAGTCTTCATGGAACACATCCACCTTGGCTTGGGCTTCAGACAGGACCCCACAGGACCCTGAACGTGGCCATGGCTGGGGTGGGGCCTGGCGCTGCATACGGATGGAAGAGTGGGTATGGGAAAGTGAAAGCAGCGAGTACTCCCCACATGGCCTTCCTGGATAGTGGGAGTGGGGGTGGGGATCCTAGAGGAGGCCGGGACAGACCAGAGAGAGGCGGGGAGGGTGACCAGGTTGAGCTTAAACCCCTAGAGCCTAAGAGGTACCTTCCTGCTTCCCCTCCTCCCCTTTTCCCTTTTTAAGAGCTTGGGTTTGAGATTTTGCTGTTATTTTTTTTAACATTTTATTTCATCAAACAACATTTGGTGATAGATAGCTGCTATCATATCCCTTATACATTTTGGAGCCTAATTTTTTCAGTTATAATAAAATGCTTCTGATACAATATTAAACTAATAAACGTAATTTTTAATGATTGTGTAATTCATCAAGTAGATTAAACAGAAGTTGTATAATTGTTCTTCTGGTTTTGGACATTTAGATTGTTTCTGATTATTTGCTATTATTTGAATGATTCTCTATTTGATTTTGAGATGTGGAATTACTCAGCATTCATAAGATTCTTAGGGTGGTGGTTTAGTTTCTAAGTTGTGTCCACCTCTTGTAACCCCATGGACTGTAGCCCACCAGACTCCTCTGTCCATGGGATTTCCCAGGCAAGAATACTGGAATAAGTTTCCATTTCTTTCTCCAGGGGATCATCCCAACCCAGGGCTCGAACCCAAGTCTCTTGCACTCAGGTGGGTCTCCTCTGTTTCAGGCAGATTTTTTACTGACTGAGACACCAGGGAAGTCTGTAATCTTGTATCAAGTTAATTATTCAAAGAGATTGTGCCAGTATATACTTTAGTAGGCATCGTACCAAAGTTTCTATCTGTTAGTATTCTCATCAACAGACATAATTTAAAATAACATTTCTTGAGAAGGAAATGGCAACCCACTCCAGTATTCTTGCCTGGAAAAGTCCATGGACAGAGGAGCCTGGCGGGCTGCAGTCCATGGGGTTACATGACTGAGCATGTGTGCATGAGGGTGGAGGGAGATGGGTTGGTAGCAATAAACTGGTAGAACTAAAAATAAATAAATAGAACAACCTTTCTTTGGTAATTGGAGGGGTAATTGGGGAAACTTGGTGTGAAGTTTATATAGCTCTTTGAATCTGCATTTGTTAGTCATTTAGCAGAAATTTGAGGACACAGAAGTAGAGGCACAAAATTCTGGCTAGGCTCAACCTTTAATACCTCCAAGTTTACTTAACGCACCTATTTATCAGACATTGCAGTTTTGGTTCTCATTTTCAATGCTGCTAAAACCTGTCCAACGATGCCTGCATTGTTCTCAGATCACACCTTCAGGCACTATGCCTACCTTCGAGACAGTCTTTCTCATCTTGTTCCTGCCTTGAGAGTATGTTGAAAACATCTTTTGTCCGTGTTTTCGCTTGTTTTATTTTTAGTCCTTTGTGGTAAATAGCAGAAAGCAGAATGTATATTTTCTGAAAATACATTCATTAATTCTCTTTAACTCTTATTTTGTACTCCTGCTTCTGAATCCTTTACCTTTTAAGAACATTCATTTTTTGAATGTACCTGGGTTATTGACTATGTTATATTAGGCAAGAAGAAGCCTGGAATATTTCTTACTTTATTTATTTGTTTTTTAATTTTTTGGCCACCTCATACAGTATATGGGATCTTAGACCCCTGACCAGAGATCGAACCCACACCCCCTGCTTTGGAAGCATGGAATCTTAACCACTGAACTGCCAGGGAAGTTTCTGGAACAGTGTATTTTAAATCAAGGATTAGAACCTGTTACATTTTAATAATTACATAAAACTATGATTCTCAATAAGTTTATTTTTTAATAGTGTTATTTTAAAAACTTAAGAGATATAGAAAGAAAACATTTTTGATGAACCATACTGATAATATACTGATCACCATACTAATGATAACAGCAAACACTGAGTGCTTTGTGCAGGCACTTTGTTAAGCTCTTTATTTGAGTTTACTCATCCCTACTTAAATAACTCTAAATGACTTAATTTAGAATAATATATGTACATGGTTAGAAAACTTGAACTATAAACTTCTCATCCTTTTCTTTAAAGGTAGCCACTTTTAGCAGTAAGAACAAGAATTATAATTATTAATTATCATAATATAAAACATTTTTTTAGCATGCTATAAATGTTTTTTAGTACAAAAATTTACTTGGGAATAAATCCTCAGTCTTCTATGAAGTGAATGATCAATAAAGGTTAAAAATAAATGTGGCATTAATTTTTAGTCCCGTTTCTGTGGTTAGCTCATTTATTTCAGTTAACAATAGAAAATAATATTATACCATTCTCTTTTCTTTTTCTCCTTACAGCTTGTGGCTGGCTGTATTGGGTAGACCATGTTCATTTTTTCTCTCTCTTTCCCTTTCTCCCACTTAAGCTGAGGAAGGAGAAAAAGATTATTTACAGAATTGCCTAGCTCTTTTTCCTTTTCTTTGTTTGACTCATATTTTTACCCCTGGTTTCTTTGTTTTACCAAAAGTTGGGCCACAGAGTTTGATGGTGCTGTAACCCCACTGTGTTTGCTTAGTTACCAGGTAGAAAGCTAGTGTCATCAGGTCTTTCTCCCAATATCACACCTCAAGAGGATCCTTCCCATCAGTTCTTGCAGCAGAGCCTTGAAAGGGTATACAGTCTTCAGCACCTTGACCCTCAGGGAACCCAGGAGCTGCTAGAGTTCACCATCAGGTGAGGTGATTGATCATTCTTTTCCTTTGACAGAGTTAATGTCATTATGCTTGGCTTGACCTTTATGATTTCTAATGTTGGCTATAGGTTAATTTTTCTGACTCTGTTGACATGATTTTATGATTTTTTTATTTTGAATTAGATTGTGCTTTAAGCATATGACAAAGAAAAGGTTTATGTTCATGACTAGATTGATGATTAGTGCAAAGCTAGAAAGAATTAGAAAAGCTGTCTTCAGCTTTTCTTACCTTTATATATATATATAAAACTTAAACTATAAACTAATGAAACTATAAGCTAATGAAACTTTATATATATATATATATATAAGTTTGGGCAACAGAAAATGCAACTAACAGTGGTTTAAACAAGAGGAAAAGTTAATTCTTTCTCATAGGCAGACAGCTGAGGTGGCTGATAACCTAGACTCATTCTTTTCTTGTTCCTCCATCTTCGACATCAAATGGCCTTTGCCTGAAGATCCAAACTGTAACTGTTTCCTTTATAATCCAACCTCAGGAAAATGGGAGAGAGTAGAAGGGCATCAGTTCTACAAGCACTCCCTTTAAAAACACTTACCGCAAAGTTGCATATTCTAATGTTCCTTGTGTCTCATTGAGTGGAACTGAAGTCACATAGCTATATCTAGCTGTGAGGGGCTAGGAAAGGTAGTTTTTTGTGCCAAGTGACCAGTGCTTAGTTAGCACATGGTGACTCTTATTGAGGAAGAAGGGAAGGATATTGATAACAGTCAGCAGACTGTTAGGCTCTGTTGTAATGTCCTGAATGATCTGAAAAGAAATGAAACCCATTTGCCTTTAGCAAAGGCAGTATCTGTCTGCCTCTGTAAATGGGGTTTGATTGAGACACAGCATTTAGCAACTGCTTTCCTGCTGCAGTGGTTCAGCTGAGTAGTTACCATGGAGACACTATGGATGGCAAAGCCTAAAGTATTTACTATCTGATTCTTTATGGAAAAAGTTTGCTAACCCTGAAGTGCTGCCTCAATCACATTTTCTTTCTCATCTGCTCCCTCACCAAGGTGATTAAATTTAGAGGCTGCTACTGAAGTTGTTGGCGCTGAGCCTAGGAAAATAAGCTCTACTTCCGACTCAGCCGTACCTAAATAAACATTTAAGTTTAATCCTTGACACTTTACTAACCAGTTGGCATTAAGAAAGTACAAATGCATGAAAGTTAGCTAGTTTGGTCATTAGCTGCAATGCTGGCTTTTTTTTTTAAGCTAATGAAACTTTTATTAAACAATATTTGGAAAAAACCAAAGGAAAAAAAAAGATAAATCTCCAAATCACCCATATACAACAGAAACACAAAGACGCTATACACTATTCGTTTCAGATCCACCCTGGCCCTCCACTAGGTTGGCCCTCCACTGGCGTTTGACTTCAGTAAACATCTTGGTTTGAGTCACCCTCATGATCTTGGTTTTATGAAGTGATAGTGCTGCTGGGCTTTGGGCTGGTAAGATGACCGTTCTACTGCTGTGGTCCATCCTGGGCACTGTGTTTCTTGTTAAGTGCATTCTTGAGAAAGGTGGCCAGGATGGTGAAAAATTTGGAAAGGAAAGCAGATGGTACAGTAGTTAACTGATCACCTACTATGTTTTACAAACATTATTGCAGTTAGATGTTATGAACCATTTCACAAAGAAGTAGAAATTTGGGGAAATTAAGCAGTTGGTTAGGAAGTAGAACTGAGATTTAAATCTAGCTTTGTTTGACTCTAAAACTGATACTGTCTGATATGTAGCAGTGAAGGGGATTCTTATATCTGTGAAGAATAGATCAGATGACCCCTCAGGTTCTTCAGAATTTACATTTTCTGTAGTTGTTGAAAAGTGAACCTATTAGTCCAGATTTCATACAGAAGTTTCTCTGATTAGGACTGTGGCCATTTACTTGTTGGTACTAGTATCAAACAAACAAAATTCACCATCATACCCACTGTCTTTCGTTGTAATCTAAGCAGGCATGTCACCCAACTAAGATTTCACCTCATGGCTATAGTTCAGTGATGGTCCTGGGGGATGAATTTTTGATTTGTTTTTAGAACTTGACATAACTACTTAGTGTTCACTACTGTATTTTGAGTGCTTTATAGGAGCTTAGTAAGTATTTGTTGAAAACTTTAGTTATGGTGGCTTAACCAGGAAGGAAAACTTCTAAGATTTTTATAGATGGCATTTTCTTCTGGTTATACCTCATCTTCAGTCTCATGGATTTGATCCTTCATAAGGCTCTGCTATCCTTGATCATAACAAGAACTGTTCTCTATTAAGTGCCACTATGTGTGCACTCTTCTAAGTGTATTATGTACATTGTTTCATTGAATTTGAAAACAATCATAAGAGAATTATCCAACTTTAACGATGAGTGAGGGAGCCTGGGTTCATTAATTTGTTATATGATTTTTCAGCACCCATCGTATGTCAAGCATTGTGCTGGGAAAAAGGGACACAGTCATAACAAGATGTAGTCCCTGTTATAGGGGATCTTACAGCCTGGTTGGGTAAATAAGGCAAGCAGTATTGTGCTTCCCACACAATACAATAAGTACAGGGTTTTCTAGAAGATGGAAGAGGGGGCTTAACCCTTCCATTCATGGCTTAAGCAGTGACCAGAAGAATGAATATAAATTTGTCAAGTGAGGAAGGGAGGAAACTGTCAAAGGCAAGGAACAGCAAAGGCCTAGACTAGAGCCTAGGTTGTTAGAGTCCTTCTATCAACACACTGCTGTGTTTTTGGATAAACAGTGTATGATACGAAAGATCTAGTACAGTGAGATTTAAAATCTAAAGACTTGTTTCAAATCAAATAGGAAATGTAAAAAATACCTGGAGTAAAATGAAAGTGAAAACCTGACAATCTAAAACCTATCTATGTAGCAAAAGCAGTTCTTAGAGGGAAGTTTATAGCAATACAGTTTTAAGAACCGAGAAAAATCTCAAACGACCCGAGTTTATACCTAAAGCAACTATAGAAAGAAGGACAAACAAAACCCAGACTTAGAAGGAGAGAAATCATAAAATCCAAACAGAAGTAAATAAGAGACTAAAGAACAATAGAAAAGGCTGATGAAATTAAAAGCTGGCTCTTTTTTAAATTATTTTATTTTTGGTTGCATTGGGTCTTCATTGCTACACGCAGACTTTCCCTGCTTGCAGAGAGCAAGGGCTTCTCTCTAGTTGCAGTGCCTAGGGTTCTCATTGCCGTGGCTTTTGTTATTGTGGAGCCTGGGCTCCAGGTACAGGGGTTTCAGTGGTTGTGGCCCTGGGCTTAGTTACTTGGCAGCATGTGGAATCTTCCTGGACCAGGGATTGAACCCATCTGGGCTCCCTGCATTGACAGGCAGACTCTTACCAACTGTACCACCAGTGAAATTCCTAAAAGCTGATCCTTTGAAAAAGTAAACAAAATCGATAAATCTTTAGCCAGATTCGTCAAGGGGTGGGGGAGGGGGCGAAGCAGCTTGTGTCAAGCAAGTCTCTCAGTGTCATTTTTCCAGCGTTATTTGCTCATTTTGTACTCTTTTCATTCTGGTAATTCTCACAATATTTAAGACTTTTCATTATTACCATATTTGTTATGGTCATTTGTGATCAGTGATCTTTAATGTAACTATTGCACAAAGATTATAGCTGGCTGAAGTCTCTGATGATGGTTAGCATTTTTTTTTAACAAAAATTGGTTTTAAATTAAGGCACTTCTACTGTTTGCTTAGACACAGTGCTATTGCTCACTTAGTAACTCTGGTATAGTAGAAACATAACTTTTATGTGTATGGGGAAAAAGTTTGCATGCCTAACTTTATTGTGATATTTGCTTTATTTGCGGTGCTCTGGAACTGAACCCACGATTTTCTGAAGTATGCCTGTAATTGCAATTCATATTGTAAGGATTAAATGCGCTCAAGCAAGGAAGCACCCCTCACACCTAGTACAGTGGATATACACAGTGCTTTCTATACCTTTTTCATTAATGAGTCCATAGTCTCCTGATGAATGTCTGAACTGAGGCTTCCTAAGGATTGTGGGCATAAAAAGATATAGGGAGGAAACACTGGGACACAGAATGTTTTGAGCCTGGCTAGAAATTTTCTATTTTTGTTTGTATAATAATTCAGATTTCCTGTAGATAGTTGGGTTGCATCTAATTCTGTGCACTCAGAATAATCGTTACAGTGCAAGGATGGTAGAATGACTTAATACTTGGAAATGGTCAGCTAATGTATAGTCAGCTGGTCAGTGTTCTCTGTAATGTAAGAGAAGGCAGAATCTATCTGTAGATGATATGGTTCCAAAGTAGAATAATTCAGGGCCATCTTTTGCAAGATAGATGTTAGTGGTACAAAAAGGGAGAGACCAGCTAGCCACCAAAATAGCATTTTACAGGTGTGGTTAGCTAGTACAGGGCCTTGCCATTCATTGTGATAGATTTCCACACATGAACAGGCTCTCTAGGATCAGCTCAAACCACCAAAACTCAGAGACAATAAATAGTGTAAGCCACAGACCCCAATTTATTCAGTCACTTTGGAAATAATTCCCTCTTCACTCCTTTCTGGGGCATCTCCTTTATGGTATCAAGGAAGCAGCACTAGCTATCAGAAAGTTGCCCAAGATAAGAGGGAGGGACTTAGTCCAGTGGACAGTTTTGTACAGGCTGCTCTAAAATCTGATATATTATGGCAGCCCTGAAAGGGTTAACTTCTCTCATTAGCCAAATTTTTAGGTTTCCCACAGTTACAATTACTATATGAAATCTTGATATGGACCTTAAAAAACCAGGCAGCTTTCTATGAATTTTCTTGAGATGGATTGTTAGTTCTAAGTACGGTATGGTTAAGTGGTTCATTTATATCATTAAGAACCCAGTTTCTCTCTGCCTCTTTGGATTTTTCTTGTCCTCAACATTTGGTTTATCCCAGGGCTGTTTTCTTTTAGAGTTGCAGCATGGCTGCCATTGGTAATCAGAACTATAAAACATTCTTGTTCAGTTTAGTGAGAGAAAGAGGGAGCATGAGTGATTCAGAGACCACCATCAAACCTGCTTCACGTTTCAAATATGAGTCTTTCCAGGGAGTTTCCTGGGGGGTCCCAGTGGTTAGGGCTCCATGCTTCCACTGCAGAAGTCACAGGTTTGATCCCTAGTCAGGAACTAACATTGCTGCATGCCATATATCACAGCCAAAAGATAATAATAAATCCTTTCCTTTCAAGTAGGACTGATAAGGTCACATAACCAGGGAGATGACATGTACCAATTGGTTTAATCCAGTTGGACTGTACCTAGAACTAGGTTTGGGGACATCTCTTGAACAAAATCAGGGTTCACTTAGTAGGAAGTAGGAAGGGTTCACATTATTAGGAAAAAATTGAGCATAAATTTGGAGAAGACAGTGGCACCCCACTCCAGTATTCTTCCCTGGAAAAATCCCATGGATGGAGGAGTCTGGTGGGCTGCAGTCCATGGGGTCTCTAAGAGTTGGACACAACTGAGCGACTTCACTTTCACTTTTCACTTTCATGCATTGGAGAAGGAAATGGCAACCCACTCCAGTGTTCTTGCTTGGAGAATCACAGGGACAGGGGAGCCACTTGGGCTGCTGTCTGTGGGGTCGCACAGAGTTGGATGACTGAAGCGACTTAGCAGCAGCAGCAGAGCATAAATTAGGTAGGCAGCCAATAGAGCCCACTACAGTGCTTCAAAAAACTTTTTTTCTGCTGATATAAAACATACTTGTCCATTGTATAAAACATTTGGAAAATAAAGCATAGTTGGCAGAAGGCAATAAAAACACCCTAATTCTTCTCTCCAGAAAACAGTTCTCTGTCTTTTTCTTGTGTGTGTGTGTATATAG
Organism: Neotragus moschatus; assembly: GCA_006410615.1. Taxonomy (NCBI): domain Eukaryota; kingdom Metazoa; phylum Chordata; class Mammalia; order Artiodactyla; family Bovidae; genus Neotragus; species Neotragus moschatus. Next base: position 514,617 of record SJYA01003122.1, read on the forward strand.
GTTTTATATAATTGAGATCATATACCTTATTACCATATTATATTTTAATGCTTGTAGAATATTCCATTGACTGGATGTACAGTAATCTATTTAATAATTCATTTACCATTAACGATTTAAATAATTACTGTGCTTTACTATAATAGTTTGTACAACAGTGAATATTGTGGGGCATTAAAACATTTCATTTGTTTTGAATATTTCCCTGCTACCTCTCAGGATAAAACTACTTATCAAATTATTTGATTGTATGTGTGCCTTTTGTAATGTATTACAGTTTTACTTTCCAGAAGAATTGTTTCAACTTAAACTGCTATCAAAATGTAAGTGAACCAGTTTTATTATAACCACTTCAGCACTGGGTTCTGTCATTTAAATTTTTTTTAAACCAATTTACTAGGTATAAAATGGTAAATGCTTTTGACATGATCTTTAATTGTTGTCATTATCCTTATTTTCTGTTTGACTTGGGGTTTTATTTATGGCAGAGATCTGCAAAGGCTTGGAGAACTTCAGTCTGAATTGGCAGGAGTAGCTGATTTCTCTGCTGCCTATCTTAGGTGTCAACTTCTTCTCATTAAGGTTGGTTTGAATCCATTTTGTTCTTGAATATGATGCTAAGAATGCGCTTTAATGGATTCAGCAGTGTTTGAGGCCTTAAGTGGAAAAATATATGGTCTCATGCAACTGCTTAGCAATGGGGAAATTATGTACTCTGAAGTATAATTACATTTGTCTCTAATTAAAGAATTGTTAACTCATATAGGAATTTTAATTTTTTAATTTGGGAGAATTCTTTTATTATATAATTAGAGCAGATTGGATAATCAGTTGCATTAGAATCCCAAAGATTTTAACTGTTTTTTAATAATTTGATTAGCAAAGATCTTATATAAACATATATATATATTTGTAATGCTAATTTCATTTTGTCAAAGTCAAATTAGTCAAAGGTTGATTTCATTGCTCTTAAAATTTAGGGCCAACTTGCTGGCATTTCATAGTAGGTAGTTAGATTACATGTATGTGTGTGTGTGTGTGTGTGTGTGTGTGTGTGTACACTAAGTTAATACCAAAAGGCTGTTCAGTTTACTGAGTTAAAAACCAATTAAACTAGCTCAATACCTGTCAGCTTCTGCAGCAGAGTTCTGCTGTTAATTCAGACTTCTGATTTTGGAGAGCCCTCTCACTTGATAAAACTTTACCTTGGCTTTAGTTCTAAGTGGTGTTAGTCTTCAAAGCTGTTAGTGATATTTGCCCAAAGTCAGAATAAATGGAGGAGTCAGAAATTATTAGCCACTGTAAGATATGTGATTTTAGGGTGATTAGGTGTATGTATACATGTGAAAGTGGATGTGTACACTGAAGTAGGTTGAGATTTAAACAGTTCTAAATTGGCTAGATAGATTCATTCAAATATATATACCTTTGTAACCACTAGCACAGTTAAGATGTAGAACATTTCCATTACCCCCAAAAGTTCCGTTATGTCCCTTTGCATAGTTATTTGGCTTTTCCAAGTTTCTATAAAACAAGGCTAATAATTACTCTACCCAGGTAAGAACTGGTAGCAAGCAGCATGTGAAGACCCTTGGTCTGTTGTCTGGTACATAATGAGTGCCATGTTATCATTGGTCTTCTTCCTTTTTCCTTGGCTTGCTATCTTCTGCATTGGAATACCTTTGAAAAGAATCTACTTTTGTTTAGTAGGAAAAGAGAAGAGATTACTTCAAAATGTGATATCATGTTATATACCCAAATGCTTCCCAGGTGCCACCTGCCAGTGTGGGAGTCCTAAGAGGTGCAGGTTTGATCCCTAGGTCAGGAAGATCCCCTGGAGGAGGAAATGGCAACCCACTTCAGTATTCTTGCCTGGAAAATTCCACGAACAGAGAAGCCTCGTGGGCTACAGTCCATAGAATTGCAAAGAGTCAGACATGACTGAAGTGACTTAGCTCACACACACCCCAAAAAGCATACAAAATTACTCTGATTTCTACAACTATATAAAAAACATGTATATGAGAAATTATTGGAAGCAAACATTCGAAAACAGTATCTGTTAGTGGTAGTATGATTTAGTAGTATAATTTAAAAATTTCTATGTTAATACTCCAGACTTGCCACTGTCTGATAGTCACTAGGTACATGTAACTGTTGAGCACTTTAAATGTTCATACTGAGATGTGCTGTAAGTGGAAATCCAAACACTGGATTTCCTAGACTTAGTATGAAAAAATGTGAACTATCTCATTAATAACTTTAAAAATATCGATTGCATAGTGATATATACTGGGTTAAATAAACTGTATTGTTAAATTAATTTCACCTGTCTCTCTTTACAATTTTTGGTTATTGTTATTTTTCTGTCTTTTTTTAAATTTCAAAGATGTAAAAAATGTAAAATCACATCCATGGCTTATGTTATTATGTGTCTATTGGACAGTGTAAGTCTAGGTTTTCTGAACTGCCATAGTGTCTCTAATTAAGAAGGACAGTGAAAATAAGAGACTACAGCAGAGTTTTAGATGAGATGCCATATGGGTGGATAGGAGAGGTGAGAGATAAAAGGTAAAATTCATGGCTATAAGTGATAATTTTGAATATATAGAGAGAGCAAGGAGTCTAGGAAAGCTTCTTGATTTTTTATTTGAGTATGTTGGTCATTTGATGGGGATGTTTACAGATAGTGAGCATAGAGCAAAGAAAAGGAATCAAGTCAAGGAAGAAGGATCTGGGCCGTCAGGGTAGTCCATGGGCTTTGAGATCAGGAGGTCACAGAGCCTCAGAAGCCTAGCTTGCCTGGACATTATGATGAGGCCTTCATGTCTCCTGCATTCTGCTTGCAAGCTATGGTCTGGTGCATGGGGTCTTTGGGCCACGAATTGAATGGGGGAGGATTGCATTTGGCCCAAATCACTGGTCTCTACTTTGGCTTGAAAGAGTACGACTGAGAGGGGGTCTTGATCACAGTAAATTTTCAAAGCAAAACAAACTCTTAAGTCTCAAATGATATGGCAGTCTTTTTGACCTCTGGTTCTATCCTCTGCTGACTTGTTAGGCCCTGCAGGAAAAGCTGTGGAATGTGGCCGCCCCTTTATATTTGAAGCAGAGTGATTTGGCCTCAGCAGCAGCAAAACAGGTAAGCTTATTGAGACCTTCTCCTCAGATAGGTATTTGTCCAGAAATTGTGTTCTCTAAGTTAGTTAGAGTCAGAGGACTTCACAAGGCTCTGCTGTGGCTCCCCACTTCCAGCCTGTGACAGAAGATAGTGATATGAGGAGCAGCATAATTAGGGGACACAGCACTGACTTTTGAGTCAGGGGGCTTCATTTCTGTTCCCATGTCTGCCTCTAATTTGCTGAGTGATAAAGAGCAAGTTGCTTAATCTCTCTGATTTCTAAGACTTCTTTTGTGTTCTAAAATATTACTAATTTGCATTTCAGAAATAGGGGCTTCCCTGTTGGCTCAGTACAGAATCTATCTGCCGATGAAGGCGATGTAGGTTTGATCCCTGGGTGGGGAAGATCCCCTGGAGAAGGAAATGGCAACCTACTCCAGTATTCTTGCGTGGGCAGTCCCATGGACAGAGGAGCTTGGTGGGCTATAGGAGCCTGGTAATCCATGCAGTTACAAAATAGTTGGACACAATTTGGTGACTAAACAACAACATTTCAGATATGCTAAAATTGAATAGTAAATTCATGAGTCTTTCATCTGAAAATGTAGCTGAACTCATTTCGAGGTTGTTTATATTTTCAGCCTGTACCATCTCTCTCATTTCTTTAACCATCTCTTGAATATTTAAAGGTCCTTATGTTTCTCCTCAGTTCATTAAGTAGACTTTAATTTTACTTGCCTTAGGTGTCTTTCTTCCTAGTTTGAGCAATTTCCCTTCACTTTTGGCTAATGGCATTTGCTCTTCTGGGTCATGCCTTCCTAACAGTAAGTTTGTATATGACTAATTATGACCCAATTGGAAGATAATGGTGGTGACTATGACTGTTACATTATAGTTCACTAAATGATTTCAAGTCTGTTTTACTTAATCCTCATAATAATCCCATTTGGTGGAACTTCCCTGGCAGTGCAGTGGTTAGGACTCTGTGCTTTCACTAAAGGGGGCACAGGTTCAGTCCCTGGTCAGAGAACTAAGATCCTGAAAGCGTCATGGCACAGACACACACACCCCCCACACACAACACAAACACACACACACACACACACACAACACACACACCCCATTAGGTAGGAATAAGTATTGAGTCCATTTTACAGATGAAATAGCACTCAGCAAGGTTATAGTCAGAGAGCTGTAGGTAGTAAATCAGAGACTTGACCTCAGATCCTCTGATACCCAGAGTCTATTTTCTTTCCACTATTCTCCTTGATCTCTAATCTAGTCCCCTTCTCAGACCTACCATGTGGCTTGTAAGGGATTAGAACTTAATGACTACAGCCTGGGGATGGGCCATGTTGGGAGGGATGGGACCAGGAAGCAGTAATCTGGAAGAGAGAAAGGAATTCCCATTGCCATGCAACAATTGGGCTTCCCTGGTGGCTCAGATGTAAAGAGTCCACCTGCAAGATGGGAAACCTAGGTTCGATTCTTGGATCAAGAAGATCCCCTGGAGAAGGAAATGGCAATCCACTTCAGTATTCTTACCTGGAAAATCCCATGGACGGAGGAGCCTGGTGGGCTATAATTCATGGGTCACAAAGAGTCAAACATGACTGAATGACTAATACTTCACTTTCATGTGACAGTTACTGTGTTAAGCACCTTCCATGCCCCATTTAATCCTTTAAATTTTGTTATGTTTGTGCTGTTTCTTCTGCATTTATAGTTAAGGAAACTGAGGCACTGTGTTATTAGGAAGTATATCTTACTGTCAGTTGTAGGAGAACCTGGAGTCATTTCTCTGACTCAGTGCCTTCAAAAACCACAGAAGGGAAGAAGAAACATCATTAGAGGGAGTAGATGCCTTGGATAGAATAGAACAAGAGCTTAAGATGCACTGGGCTTGAGCTGAGGTCACAGATACTGTTTTCTGCACTGATTGCCTCCCTAAAATCCCTCTGACAGACCCAGCTTATGAAACAGACTAGATGACTAACAGCTGGGTAATGGTTCCTGATACTAAACTCTTGAGGGCCTTTCTTGAAGATTATGTTTCTGTACATATCTGTTTGCTGCCACGTGCAGTGAATTTGCTTTAGAGTTACATGCAGTGCTTTACAGTTTTATCAGTGTGTAAACTTTCATATCTTTATGTCATCAACTGAATAATATAACCTAATTAATCGACAAAATAATTTATTCTCTTTTCATAAGACTTAAAAATTTCTCTTAACATGAATATTTCTCTCAAATTATATCAATTTCTATAAACATAGGCACTTAAAAATCTCAGTTCACAATTAAAGCATAGACCTTAAAAAAAAAAACTCTGGTCAGATCTGGTTTCATTTAAAATTCTGTGCTGCTGTTTTCCTTACAGATCATGGAAGAAACCTACAAAATGGAGTTCATGTATAGTGGCGTGGAGAACAAGCAGGTGGTGATTATCCATCACATGAGGCTGCAGGCCAAAGCCTTGCAACTTATAGTAACAGCACGGACTGCTCGAGGGTAAGATGTGTGGTTGGCCAAAAAAGGGTGGCCCAGTCCTTTTAAAGACACCTAAAAATACATTCAGAGATCTCACCAAGGTTAATGATGCATGAAATTATATTTAGGAAAGATTACCTCTGGGATGGGCTTCTCTGGGGGCTCAGACAGTAAAGATTCCGTCTGCAATGTAGGAGACCTGGGTTTGATCCCTGGGTCGGGAAGATCCCCTCGAGAAGAAAATGGCAACCCACTCCAGTATTCCTGCCTGGGAAATCTCATGAACAGAGGAGTCTGACTACAGTCCATGAGGTCACAGAAAGTCAGGCACGACTGAGTGGCTAACACTTTCAGTGTTACTTTTCACCTAAGGGATATTGCAAGCTCTTCATTTCTTGAGATATTCCAAATTCCATTCTTAGATCATATTAGATCTCTGGCAAAACCCTTCAGTGGCTTTCCATTTCCTATAGCAGAACATAGGATTTCATCTGGCCACAAAGTGTACTATATGATCCCTGATAGATTTCTTTAAGAATTTCATGCCTGAACCATTTTGTTTTCTCTTCTGAAGGGACTAGTGCTTTGCCTTAGGCAGAAAAGACAAATTTTGAGACTGTCTGGTGCTATGAGACTACTTTGTTCAAATCTTGACCTTTCTACTTACTCATTGTTTGATTATAGACAGGTGTTTTTTTTTTTTTTCTTTAGCCCCTCTGAGCCTTGTTTCCCTGCTTGTAAAATGAGAATGATGATGGCATCTATCTCATAAGGTTACCATGAAGAATCAGTCAGTTCAGTAGCTCAGTCGTGTCCGACTCTTTGCAGCCTCATGGACTGCAGTACGCCAGGCCTCCCTGTCCATCACCAACTCCCAGAGTTTACCCAAACTCAAGTCCATTGAGTCGGTGATACCATCCAACCATCTCATCCTCTCTTGTCCCTTTCTCCTCCCACCTTCAATCTTTCCCAGGATCAGGGTCTTTTCAAATGAGTCAGTTCTTTGCATCAGGTGGCCAAAGTATTGGAGTTTCAGCTTCAACATCAGACCTTTCAATGAATATTCAGGACTGATTTCCTTTAGGATGGACTGGTTGGATTTCCTTGCAATCCAAAGGACTCTCANCCATTGTGATTATCTGGGTTATGAAGATCTTTTTTGTATAGTTCTTCTGTGTATTCTTGCCACCTCTTCATAATGTCTTCTGCCATGAATAATGAATGGGGCAAAATGTGTAAAACCACTAATATGGTACTTGGTACATAGTAAAAGTTCATGGTAATGGTAGCCGTTAGACTTTCTGAGAATGAGAATTGCTATGTTGCTATATTTCATTGATTCTGAAATGTTCATTTAAAAATTTTAACTTCTCTGAGATCAGATATTTGGATGATGTGCTATGGTTTGATTGAAAGTGTTTTTTGTTTCTTGGTGCTTCATGAAAGTGCATCTTAAGAATGATGGCACCATAGGTTTTGTATAATATGTACTTAAGGAACTTGTTATCAGACAGAAGACACATTTGGTGCTCAGTCCACTAGTTGGGTTAGCCTAAAAATCATGGAGAAACAAATATAAGAGTGTTTAAGTAAGCACCTAAAAACACATTACGAAGAATATTCTGAGTGTTGTTTTATTTCCTTGCTTATCTTGATGGTGGCCTGATACGGTCAGGGGGTGCCTTAATCTTAGAGGTAGCCATACATTCATTTACTAAATGTTAAATCCCTGCTATGTGCCAATTGTAGCTGAGCAAAGATAAATGCTTGTGATAGCATCTACACGTTTTTATTTAAAGAAAATGGATCTCCTTTTCAGTTTATATACAATGATTATAAACATTTAAATATTGCTGATTAAACGAACATTCTGTTCTCTGATAATCTACCGCTTGTAAAACACCTAACTATCCATTTAGAGTATAGGATGTGTGTTTAATATAGATTGAATCATAACATACTTGTCTGTTGTGCCTTATTTTTACTTCATCCAGCAAGATGATGTTTCATGTCTCCGTGTCATTAATAAGATTCCAATATGTTCGGTCTTTACTCCTTTTCCTTTTTGGCTGTGCTGCTGCTCTGGGTGGCATAGAAAATCTTAGTTTCCTGACCAGGAATTAAACCTGCGCCACCTGCTTTGGACTGCCAGAGAAGTCCCTCAGAATATATTATTTTATATTTTCCATTTGTACGCATTCCTGCTTCTCTTTCTTTTTCCTGATTTTTTTTGGATTGATTGTTTTGTTTCTTTCTTCTTCCAGGGGTTTGACAGTTTTATACTACTCAGATTTTAAGCTATTCAAATTAGAGACAGTAGAACATAATAATGGTTCAGAGGGCTAGGGCCTCATTGCTTAGATTCAGATCTTCACTCCACCATTTGCAAACTTAGTAACCGCGGGCAAGGTGCTTAAGAATGTCTCTCCATTTGTTTCCTGTAAGTTAAACCGGGACAATGATAGTACCTGGATCTCTGTCATAAAGTTATTGTAAGGATTACTGAATTATTATGTGTAAAGCCCTTAAAATGCTGCCTGACAAATTAAGAATAAACCCTTAATAAATGTTAGCTCTTTCTAGTTGTATAAATAGTGTTTTTACTCATTGTTAATAAATTGACCTTATATTTATTAGCATTAAAAATAGAATTTATGATCACCTTTATCAAGACCACATTTAATCAAAATACAAGTTTATTTGCTAGTCTCACATTGTTAAATAATTTAGAATTTAGTTTCAGATGACCCTGTTTTTGAATTGCAGCTGATTTACAATATTAGTTTCAGGTATTCCCTATTTTTACAGATCATACTTCATTAAAAGTTATTACAGATAATGGGTATAGTTCCTTGTGCTATACAATATGTTGAATTACAGTTTTTCATGTATGTCTTATGTTATGAATTCTTTCTTAAAATCTGCATCAGTCTTTATAAGTACATTGTCAATATTATTTAGCTCCGACTTGCCCACCACTGCTGTTTTTGTACTACAATTATCTTTTTAAAAAATTGTTTTATTTGGCTGTTTGGTCTTATTTGCTGCATGCAGGATCTTTAAATTCTAGCACTTGAGATCTAGTTCTCTCACCAGGGATGGAAACTCCCCCTACACTGGTAGTTCAGAATCTTAGCCACTGGACCACCAGGGAAATCCCCACAGTTGCCTTTTAAAATTCCCTGTTCTAATTCACTGTGTATCTGACTGGAACACATTCACTAGTAATTGTTTTTCAGAATAAGTACATAAGTAGTGTACCCTTGGAGACTTTGCATATCTAAAACTTTCTTTTGGTCTCATACGTGAATGGAGTTCTTTCAGAACTAAATATTGCTATGTCTGTTTCATTCTCTTTCCTTTGTAGTTAGCTTATTTTTCTCAAAGCTGTTAACTTTTCTTTTTAGAATTCAGAAATTCCTGAATATGTCTAGGTATTTGTTTACTTTCTTTGTTCTTACTGACCTTTAGTGGGACTTTGAAGTCTTAGCTCTGTTTTAAGAGGAGAGTGAAAAAATTGGCTTAAAGCTCAACATTCAGAAAACTAAGATCATGGCATCTGGGTCCCATCACTCCATGGCAAATAGATGGGGAAACAGTGGCTGACTTTATTTTGGGGGGCTTCAAAGTCACTGCAGATCGTGATTGCAGCCATGAAATTCAAAGACACTTACTCCTTGGAAGGAAAGTTATGACCAACCTAAACAGCATATTAAAACTTTATCTCAGAATTTTTTTCCCCTCTATCATTTCGTTAATTACTTCTTCCATTGGCTTCAATCTTCGTACTGGATATTGTATCATCTGGCTCTATTTTTCCTATATTGTATCTTTTCTCTCATAATTTCAGTTTCTTTTTCTATTTTGTGTTCTGAGTAAATTCTTCAGCGTACTCTTTTAATTTACCATTTCGGTTTTCGTCATTTTTCCTTCTAGTGTTCAGTTGTTCAATTGATTTCAGTATTATTGTTTATTTCTGTACCTTTTTTGTAGCAGTTTTTCTTGCCTTATCATTGCAATATTGTTTCAAATCTTCTCCAGTCTTACTGAGGTTGTTTATTAGAATTTTTAAAAAGGGTTTCTGTGCTTTCTTGCCTTGATATTATCTCGTTGAGGTCTTCTTGGTTTTCTTGACAGCTCTTGATCACCCTTATAACATCTGGTAATTTTTCATTGTGTTTTTATACTTACAAGTGAAAGTTTAGACCAGTTTAAATTGGTAATTGGTATGGGCTTGCCTAACAGTTATAGGTCAGTGTTTGGTTTTCCCTAGTGGGCCTTGCTCTTACACTGAAAATGGGGGGTTCTTAGTGGTAGAGGCCTACTTCATGTACCATATAGGTGAGGCTACCTACACTGTTTGGGAATTTGGGAAGAGTTCTCAAATATTTTCATATTTTACTGCTTGGAAATTCTCCAGACTGGTTGTATGTAAGCAGGCCAAACAAAGGTACTACTTGGCTAACTTGCTCTCAGTTCAATCTCTACTTAGCTGGAGTTCTCCTCTCTAGCCGTCTCATCCTTGGTGTTCTTTGGTTGGTTAACTTCACTAGCAAATTTAAGTTCTACTTCTGGTAGTTTTTCAGAATTAAGGAAGATTCAAGTGCTACACACTTTTTAGGAAAATAATTCAAATTAATGTTGCTTTTAGAATACATTTCCATTTGCCATTTATCATTTATTTATCCATTCAACAAGTAGTTATTGAAGAGCTGCTTGTTTTAGGAAATACATGATGAATAATATGAAGCCCCTACTCTCATGGAGCTTATGGTTTAGTAGAAAGTCTTTAGCCTTTCTACTAAAGACTGGATTATGAAGAACCTTGAGTGCATACTCCTACTCTTTTTTGAGCTTGCACTGGGCCTTTGTTGCTGCGCGAGGGCTTGCTCTAGTTGCCGTGCGTGGGTTTTCTCATTGAAGTGGCTTCTCGTGTTGTGGGGCATAGGCTCTAGGCGTCCGGGCTTCTACTGCAGCGCAGCGTGTGGGCTTCAGTAGCTGTGGCTTGAGGTCTCTAGAGCACAGGCTCAGTAGTTGTGCATGTCCCCTGCACTGGCAGCTGGGTTCTTATCCACTACACCACCAGGGAAGTCTGTCTTACATGTTTTTATATAAGGAAAGAGTGGTTGTTTTTTATTCACTGGAGCTGTATTCCTTCAATTAGTAATGTATTAATGAAAATAAATGGAACATTCCATGCAGCAATTACAAGAAAAAAAATACACAAAGATCAAAGGAAAAATCTATTCTTTGATTAGCAAGTTACATTGACCTGACATGTTGCCTGGGTTTAATTAGGTATACATTTAAGTTTAAAGTACTGTGAGGCCAAAGAAGCCAAGATAGAGAGGAAAGAATATAGTCTATGTCTGTGTGCAAAGTAGTAACAAAATCTTTTTCCGTTTTGCATGAGAATGTGACCTTTGGTTTCCAAGTCTGTTTCCCCGGAAATCTGATCACATCAACTCTATTACTAGATGACACTGCTGTGGTGAAAATGATCGCTAAGAAAATTACATATAGACTAGAAGGAACTGTTGGGCTTCCCAGATGGCTCCGTGGTAAAGCATCCACCTGCCAATGTAGGAGACTCAGGTTTGATCTCTGGGTTGGGACGATCCTCTAGAGAAGGAAATGGCAGCCCATTCCAGTATGCTTGCCTGGAGAATTCCATGGACAGAGGAGTCCATGGAGTACATGGGTTCGCAAAGGAGTCAGACATAACGTAGCGACTAAACAGCAACAACAAGAAGGAACTGTCAGTGAACTCTAATTACCTGACGCACATGCCAAGGCTTTGGCCTTCATTGAGTGCAGTGATTCTTGTAACTGAGCATATCCCTTTAGGTACCCTGGAAGGTATAATTGTAGGTTAATTCGAGAGATATTGGCACCTATGAGGCATGAGGTTTCTCCATGAAAATGGCCTCCACATTGGCCTTATGTAGATCTCATCTCCTTGAACCTGAGCTGTCAAAACTCCCAGAGAGCTCTGTGGATTGCTTCACGGGCTGCTGCAAGGACTGCTGCAGTGGCAGAATGTGACATTGCACTGCCCGTAAGCTGTGCTTCTGTCCTATAGCTGAACCGAATCTGGTGCCCAATGTGCCTGTGATAGTCTTTGATTTTGAATATTCATTGAACCTAATGAACACTTCACTGTTTTAATTGGGTCTTGGGATTCTGGCAAATATTTCCCTGTAGGTCCTTTAGGAGTCCTTTAAGAGAAATAGAATTTTTACAGTGTAACATGCTCATTGTCTTTCCATGTAGGTTCAGTTTCTGGGACTTTGGTCTTTACTACTCAGTTCTCAGATTTCAAATAACATGGGTTTTTATTTGTTTTGTTGTTTTTTTCTCTTCTACAGAGTTGACCCCTTATTTGGAATGTGTGAAAAATTTTTACAGGAAGTGGACTTTTTTCAGAGGTAAGTATTTTGATCACTTTCTAGCTTATTAAATCTTGGTTATATAGAGAGTTGCATTTATAGGGAAATAGGAATGATCACAACCGGAATCTTTGGTTTAGCCCATGTCACCAGTGTGCCCTAATTTGTATGCAGTTGACCCTCAGTATCAACGGCTTCTGCATTCATGGATATGGAGGGTCTGACTGTACTATTCCTTTTTATGTAAAGGACTTGAGCATCCATGGATTTTGCTATGTGCTAGGGGTCCTAGAACCAGTCTGCCACAAATACTGAGAGATAATTGTATTTTCTTTACTGGTGTGTAAACTTCCTAAGTGAGCTAAACATACAGCATAATAATAAAAACATCAGGAATTACTGAGTGTTTTGATTCAGCATTCAGTTGGGCCAGAAAAAGATAAATATGTGGAAAAACTCAAAGTCACAACTTGTCTATTTTTTTCACCATGGTTCTGAAAGTTGTGTATTCCTCTCTTCTCTACTAAATATTGTTCCATAATTCTGTAGGTAGCTTTTATTTTATAGCCTAGATATATATTCTGAGGATTCTCTATGAAGTTAATTGGCTAAAACTGATACAGTCGAAGGCTTGGTGAAACAGTAGGAGTCAAAATAGTGACCAGACGTGTGGCATACTGCCTATACTCTACTAGGAAGGATTTATAAGAATTTAAGATGTAATACTTTTGAAATCTAGCATTTCATTCTTCCATTCCTTGTTCCTATCCCTGTGAACTTTATCAAACCTGACTCTACAGGTTTGAAGGACTCTTCGCTTTTCGGGCTTTTTTCATTTGGATGATGATAGCTTCCTATAGCACTAGATTGCAGTACTACCCTCACCAGTAGGGGCTATGCTGTGCTGTGCTTAGTCGCTCAGTTGTGTCTGACTCTTTGTGACCCCATGGACTGTAGCCCGCGGGGCTCCCCTGTCCATGGGGATTTTCCAAGCAAGAATACTAGGAGTGGGTTGCCATGCCCTCCTCCAGGGGATCTTCTCAACCCAGGGATCGAACCCATGTCTCCCACGTTGCAGGCAGACTCTTCACCAGCTGAGCTATCAGGGAAGCCCTGCTCTCTAGTAAATAATACAGTCTAGCTTGACTCTTCAGATCCTGATTTCATGTCTGTGAAGTCCTGGCTTTACTATTGGTTTTAGATTTTTATTTTTAATTGAAGTATAGTTGGTTTATAATGTTGTATAAATTTCTGGTGTACAGCAAACTGATTCAGTTAAACATAGTTTTAGATTCTTTAAGGTGGAGAGTCTGTTTTTGCATAGTTGGATTGAAGAGATTTTGGAAAGATGACAGCTCTGATTTGCCACAGAGGAGAATGTGTTGTTAAGAGCTGTACGTTCTTCCTTAATTCAGCCTCTGAGTCTCAGTATTGATGTCACCCTCTCAGTGAAATATTTTTAAACTATCTCCTTTTACAAAGCAAAGTACCATGGAATCATTCAGAGCTGGGAGTAGGTTACTTAACTTTTTTAAGCCTCAGTACATTATCCTCTCTGAGTCTCAACGTTCTTATCAGTGGTTATAAGCTCCATTAAAACAGACTTTTTTAAAAAATAAAAAAATTAACAAAATTAAAAAGATCAAATTAGAAAGCTGTATTGACTAGTAAAAATGATTTTTTGCATATGGAGAATATACTATTAAATTACTCAACTTAAACAAACAGACTTTTTCTTCTCTTTGGCTCACTGTTTATGTCCCCAATGTCCATAATAGTACCTACCACCTGGTAAGGCCTAAACATATTTTTTATATTAATTAATGAATCTATGATATGAAAATAATATTTCTAACAATGCACAGGATTGCTAGACTAAATAAGATAGTATAAAACACTCAAGAGGTTGCCTGGCACATTTTAATAAACAAGGCTATTATGATGATTTTGTCACTGCAGTTTAATTATATAGGTGCATGGCTTTCCTCAGGAACCATGAGCTCCTCCAGTTCATCACTTTTCCTCCCTCAGAGCCTGGCAGAAGTTCAGGGGTCAGCCTGTGGTGAATGAATTACTAGTTGCTTCTGTTTGCTCCTTCAGGTGTTTCATTGCTGATTTGCCCCACCTACAGGACAGCTTTGTGGACAGACTTCTTGACCTCATGCCCCGACTCATGACATCCAAACCTGCAGAAGTGGTCAAAATTCTGCAGACCATGCTGCGGCAGAGCACCTTCCTACACCTCCCCCTTCCAGAGCAGGTCAGTGGCTGTGTCAGTATCTTGACCCCTTCAGGGCAAGTCTATCCAGAGAATCAAAACTGCTCACCTTGGTGATCTTCTTTGACTTGGTGGAGCAGCTGAGTTCAGGCCTTTCTTCTGCTTGACTAACATATGTCCATCCATTAGATAAGGAGATCATGTTTTGTTGCCCAGGGATGACCTGGCTTTAGAATCATTTTTTCTTCTTGTTTACAGATCCACAAAGCCTCCGCCACCATTATTGAGCCAGCAGGCGAGTCAGACAACCCTTTGAGGTTTACGTCTGGGTTGGTGGTGGCCCTGGATGTTGATGCAACCCTGGAACACGTGCAGGATCCTCAGAACACTGTGAAAGTCCAGGTCTGTCAGGTTTGGGTTCCCATGGAGTTTCTAAACTGACTTTGTGTTGAAACTTTTCACTTTAGCACCCCCTGTAATCTCTGCCTGAGGGACAGAAACCGGGGAGAAGGAAGAGACGTTTTTATGGACAAGAGCTGGGCACAGTTCCCAGCTCTACTGCTGAATATGAATTGGAGCAAGTTATGTTAAACTCTGCGTCTCAGGTTCTACAACTTAACAAGTAGGAATGGTAACATTGAAATGATGTATTAATATGAAAAATTCTTGGTCCCCACTATGGGTTCATTAAATGGCAGGGCCCCTTCTGTTCTTACAATGTGAAGTTAAGACTTGGTATTTTTAGGACTATAAGCAAACTGTAATAAGCAAATTCATGCAGGCTGTGCTTAGGTCAGCTTGGTGAATAAAATTTATGGGTGGGGAAAAGGCAGTCCTAGGGAGTATTTTTCAAGTTAGATAGATGTACTAGAGAGATGGGAGAGATTCAGTATAGACACTGATCAGTTTATAACATTCTGTAGTTGAGCCCTAAAGGAGTCCTACCCATTTACCATTTTCCCTCCTTTCTTCTTCCTTTCCTTCTTTCCGTCCATACGATAATGTTTACGCTGTGCACCTGCTAAGTGCTAGGCAAGTGAATTAGAATTCCTGCCCCCAGGATGCTTCGTTTCAGTGAGACACAGACAAGTGGACAGGCAGTTGTAAAACAGAAGTTCAGCCATCAGTTCAGACAGGTACAGGATGAATTAAGAATATTATGGTTTCTTATTAAATACCGGACTGCTCCCACAACGTAGATCTAGTTTTGGGAGCCACTTGCAACACAGCCTCCTGCAATGAGACACAACTTTTAAACTGACCCTGTTCTCAAGACTAAGATTGGTTCAGTAAGATAATGGACTGACTTAATGGACTCAGTTTCTGGATTGTGAAGCTTCTTAGAAGTTTCAAAGATGGGAATGAAGGTGGACAGAATATACATCCTGAATAAGTCTTTTGGGCCCAAAGATTCTTTGGAGTGATTATTTTTGAGAGTCTGTAGACACAGGTGAATCTCTGGAAACAGAGTAGAATTGCCCTTTTTGAGAGGAAAATTTAAAGGGAAATCTCCATTTGTAAGATGTCTCCCTCTTAGTACCTGGAAGAGTAATCTCTAGAAGCTCATATCAGTGGAGAATATGCCAACATAAATTTGCCTGACAACTTTACCCTTGTTAATTGTGTTTTACTTGATGGCCTCCTGTAACAGGCTCTCTTTCTCTTTAGCATCTTTCTTTTGTCTAGCTGAAAATGGTATTTAAGGTGATGGCTTGGGCAGTTTTAGGGGTGACTCAGTTTTCCTAGGTCTCTCCTTTATATATAGAGATGTATTTATATATATATATATATATATATGTTTATATATATATACATTTACATATATATGTATATACATTTGTTATTAAACTTCTGTTTGTTCTTCTCCTATTAATCTGCCTTTATTATAGAAGGGTCTCAGACAAGAACCTAGAAAGGTAGAGGGGAAATTATTTTTCCTTTCCTACAGGGTTATTTCTGATTTTTGGCTTCTATAAAAAATTCAGCAGTATACTTTAAAAATATATATGTTACCGAGTCCAAGCTCACTCTGTTGCAAGGAGGGGACCCCTTCCAGGGCCCAAAACTGGGCTTTTGTCTAGCACTCAGAAATGAATTGTCTGAGGAGACACATGTGCTGACAAAGCAAGAGATTTTATTGGGAGAGTGGGCCCAGGTGGAAAGCAGTAGGGTTAGGGAATCCAGGAGAACAGCTCTGCCTTGTGTCTGCAGTATTGGGTTTTTTGGTGATGGGATTAGTTTCCGGATCATCTTTAGCCAGTCATTCTGACTCAGAATCCTTCATGGTGGTGCCCGCCTTGTTCAGCCACGATGGATGTCATCGAGGATTCTGGAAGGTGGTTGGACATGTGGTGTCTCCTTTTGGTCTTTCCCCAACTCTTGCAGTTTGTGGTGGCTTATTAGTTCTGTGTTCCTTACCAGGACCTCCTGTCCTAAAACAACTCATGCAGATGGTTGCTATGGTGCCTGGCCAGGGTGGGCGGCTTCAGTCGGTGTGCTTCCCCTAACGGCTCTGCTCACTGCACAACAGGCCAGTGAACCTGAGAGACGAGGTGCTGAGGCAAGGAAGAGACTTTAATCAGGGAGCCCGCGAACCCAGAAGATAGCAGGCTAGTGCCTCAAGATAACCATCTTATTGGGGACTGGATGCCAGGTTCTTTTAAAACCTAGAAAGAAATAGTGAGGAACTAAAGTCAAAAGGCAGAATAGAGAAGGAGATGCAGTGGGGAAGTAAAGTGAAAGGGCCTTCAGTCTTGCAAAACATTTGCAGGGGAATGGCCAGCCTTCAGAAGGGTGTGTTATTCTCTCCTGTTCACAGGCGGGCAAGGACAAAGTATCTCTCCCTGAGCTAAACAAAAGCACTTAGTTTACAGTTGAGCAGAAGGCCAGGGTCCTCCAGGCAAGCCACTGAGTATGATATTAATATAAGGAATACAGTGGGAGAAACCCTTAATTTGTGGCTGAAGAAAAGAAAGACCTTGTAGAGATACTGTGGCATGGATGAGGTCTGAAAGGATGACTAAGAGCAAAGGATAGCAGTATTCCAGGCAGAGGGAATATGAATAAACACTGGCAGTAAGTACAGAAAAATAGCTTGAAGCAGGCAGGGTCGGCTTCCTGGAAGAGAATAAGGATGAATCAGGCCCTGGAGATGGTAATATTTGCCTATGGTGACAGTAGAGGAAAAATATCTTCTGGCTTTCCATTCAGAATTATTATAAATTATGAGACCTACAGAGAATTAATTCTGAGCTGCCGTGAAGTTGTGCTGCAGCTTTTTTTGGTTCACCCTGTCGACTGAAAAAATAATGCACAACCTAGAATTGGAGAGTTAGGTTATTTTTTTGAGCGGATGTTCTTAGGGCTTCAAGCCTGGGAGATACCATCTCAGATTAATGCTGAGAAAACTGTTCTGAAGAGGAAGTGGGGAAAACTAGGTTATACAGGAATTTTTGCAGCAACACCAGGTGGCCACAATGAAAGATTCCTGTTCGTCAAAGAAAACTAAATATCTCAAGGAGTTTAGCGCTTTTCTGTATCTGGGAATATGCAGGAATCTGGACTCGCTAAAATCATTCCTTTGATATGCACCTCAGCTATCTGGGGCCAGTATCCTGTGTTTTCTCATCCTGAGTTTCCTCAGGCTGTACCACGGGTGTGACTGGAGTCTGATGACTGCTAGATGGTGGGCATTTCTTGTTTCTGCCCTGTGTTCTCTCAGGGCTCACGGTTGGAGGGTGGCAGCTGTCCCTGATGGCTCAAAAGCCTTTGCTTACTAAAATGGCAGACAGTATTTTATTTCTCACTCCAACATTAGCTTCACCCTAGCTCCACATTCGAATTACTCAGAATGTGGTAAAAAAAAAAAAAAAAAAAAAATACTGATGCACAGGCTTCAACCTACACCGGTTTAAGTCAGAATCTTGAGTAGAACTCATGAGCACCAGTGTTGCTCAGAGGTTCCAATTAAAAAGACAATAAAAGAGCCCATAGGTGATTCTCATGTGCAACCAGGGTTGAGAACCAGTTTCACATTGCTCCTGGAAAAAAGTTCACTGACCAATTGTGCATAAATAAGATCACAGGTAGATTGTTTAAGGTTCATCTGCTAGACTCTACTGAAAAATCACCTTCAGAGTAGCTTTACCACATGCATGACCAAACTGTTTGAATGCCATCATAGGTTGGAAGATGGGGAACTCACTGCTCAGTCGTTGGACAGTTCTGACAGTAAGAAAGCATTGTTCAACTCACCTGCCATGCCCCAACACTTCTGGACAGATGAGATTATGGGGCAGGTGGGCTGAGACATGCCTCCCCAGAGTTTCATAGTTGAAAGACTTGTGCGGTCCCAACTTTACCCCATCAGTATATTCCCAAAGCCCAGGTCCTGTGTGTTTCTAGGATATGCTTCATTTGTTCCTTTAGCTCAAGATGCAGTGATAGGCCCTCTACCCAGATAACTGTGAAGCTCCCCTCGTTGTTGAGGAGAGTTCTTTGGCAGCTTGTGAGACTTGAAGAACTGGCCCGTGATTGGAGCAGACCCTTCATGAAGCAGCTTCCTGGCTGCTTATGATCTAGTGAAAAGTTCCAGAATTGTTGTTTTTTGAAATATGTATGTATGTATGTATTACTTAATTCTGGTTATGCTGGGTCTTTGTTGCTGTGGGCAGGCTTTCTCTGGTTGCAGCAAGCAGGGGCTACTTTCCGGTTGTGGTGCATGGGCTTCTCGTTGTGATGGCTTCTCTTGTTGTGGAGCACGGGCTTCATTAGTTGTGGCGCCCAGGTTTAGTTTGCCCCAAAACCTGTGGGATCTTCCTGGACCAAGGATTACACCCATGTCCCCTGCACAGGCAGGTGGATTCTTAACCGCTGGACCACGAGCGAGGTTCCAGAATTATTCTTAATACTTGGTAGTTGATGATGGATGGTGGGCCATGATATGACTCAGAGCCAGAAGAAGCAGGGAATGCCTGCAAAGGCTCTTCACGTCAGGATTAATATTTTAACTTATCCATGTACTTAAGAGAGGCACCTTATTTCTGTGACTCATTCACCGTAAATTTGGGAAAGACTTATCACACACTGCCTTGTACTGGGGGGAGGGTAGAGAGATGTTGACAGTATCGTCCTCCCCACAAGCAGCAGTTTCTTATGAAGGATGGTGTCATCTTTTCCTCCTGTTTTGGGGTTCACAGCAGATGTCACCAGTAATTTTGTTAAAAGCTCATGGCTCTTCTGGCTCTTTTTCTCATGTCTATCACCTCTTAGGTCTTGTATCCAGATGGCCAGGCTCAGATGATCCACCCTAAGCCGGCAGACTTTCGGAATCCTGGCCCAGGGCGGCACCGGCTCATCACTCAGGTGTTCCTCTCCCACACTGCGTGGACGGGTAAGGAGTCAGTCGGGGCAAGGCATTTGTTTTTTATAATTGAAAAATACGTGATTG
This sequence comes from Neotragus moschatus, assembly GCA_006410615.1. Lineage (NCBI taxonomy): Eukaryota > Metazoa > Chordata > Mammalia > Artiodactyla > Bovidae > Neotragus > Neotragus moschatus. Next base: position 534,284 of record SJYA01003122.1, read on the forward strand.
GACCAGGCCTACTGAGGGTTGAACTTGATTTCCTAAGGTGCTTATAAGCTCAAACTGAGTGCATTTAGACTGATTTGCTGCATTGCTTTGATTACACACAGCACAAAATTAGAATGGAGTCTCATGGAAAGAACTGTGGGCTGGACACCTGGAGACTATTTTCTTATCGTAACTTTGTCATTGACTTGCTGCAAAATCTTGGACAGGCTACTCTCCCTTCTGAATCTTGTCTCCTCACCTTCTAACTTAAGATGACAATTCTTAATCTATTTCTTAATTCAGAGGACTAGTCTTTCTGGAAATTAAACAGTTTTATATTTTTTAACTAGTAATTTAAAATCGCTCTTTTTGTTATATGAGCAGTTCATTTCATTCCCCCAGAAGAGGTACAATGACAACTGTTACTGCCTTCCCTTCCCACATGGGCTGGTTTGTGGGGTAGTGCAAAAATGATCTATTCATACTTCGCCCTACAGCATCTGAGGAGAAACTTGATAATTTGGGAAAATAACATAGAAGCTACATAAGTATTTTTCTTTAATTCGTAAAGGATAAAATGAGAGAATACAAATGCAGTGACATTCCACTTCCACAGTCTGTAAGGCGCTTTGAAAACTTCAGAAAGAGACTCAGTCTGCAGAACCTAAAATGTGGGCGAGAATTGGTTTCGATGGTGTTGCCTCAATTGNCTTTAATTCGTAAAGGATAAAATGAGAGAATACAAATGCAGTGACATTCCACTTCCACAGTCTGTAAGGCGCTTTGAAAACTTCAGAAAGAGACTCAGTCTGCAGAACCTAAAATGTGGGCGAGAATTGGTTTCGATGGTGTTGCCTCAATTGTTGAAGATGATTCAGAAGTATGGTTGTTACTGGAGATGATGTTCAATACCAGCAAATTTGGTTTATTTTAGAAATAGATGAATGCCTTCTGGAATTTTCTTTCACTGTATTTTTGAATACATGCGTAATTATTTATTGCCATTATTAGTGGTTTTCCCCAATGAAGGGTGTTAGGTGGGTATAGATGACTTTATCAAGTTTCACAAAGAGGAAACGGTGCTATTGAATGTCGGAGCAGCCCTTTTGCAGGTCCAGTGGGCCTGTCACAATTGAGGGAGCTTCCAGCCAGGAAGCTTTTCCCAGGATCTGCCTCCCTGACCATCCCTCACTCCATATCCGTGCTGTTGGAATGTTCTGCACTGTTTGCCACAGTGCAAGTCTACAGGAAGGTAGAGTTCCTTATTCTAATCTCTTTTGGTGAAGGGACCCTAGATATGGGGAAATAAATGCTGTGGGACAGGCATTGTTCTTCAGGGACCAAGGCTGAGGGAGGCAAAACAGCATATTACAGCTCAGAAGAGCTTGAAAGGTTTCAAGGGATGTATTGGCTTGTCCCTGGTCATACAGCAGCTCACTGCATGAACCAGGCAGACAATTTGGGCTGTCCTGAGCCTGAAAAATTATAATTCACTCAGGTTTACCTCCTTTGAGAGGCTGCTACCTAGTCATAATTAAAAATCTCCATTTTAATTCTCTGCTTAGCAGTTACTCATGTCAGATTTTTCTCATTCATTTGTTGACTTTATCTCCAGTTAGAATGTGGGCTGCTTGAGAACCGGAAACTTGCTCATCACCCTTACCTCTCATCTTATGTCCTTAGTGCCTGACATGTCGTAGATACTCAACGAATAATGAAAATGGAATGTAGGGTTTCAAGTTTGCAATAAAAATGCCTTTGATTCTTAGATAACTCTGTGGTGGGAGTTAGTATTCTGCTCTTCATTTTATGGATGCATAAGTGGAGGCCCATGTAGCCAATTAATGGTGGTTTGGAGGCCAGCATGGAGATTTCCTAAGTGCCTTGTTTTTTCACTATGCTATCCTCCCATCTGGCCTGGGATACTAAAGTGAAATGTGTTCTCATTCTGAATTCACTAGCGCTTTCTTCCTCCTAACCCAGGAAATACTTGTGGTATTGGGAAAGGACTCCTCCATCTAGTCCCTCACCTCCCTACCTAGGGCCTGTCTTTTGGGAGACAGGATGCTGCCAGGCCTGGAGTCACATAGACACGTTTCCAAATTCTGCCTTACTTNGCGCTTTCTTCCTCCTAACCCAGGAAATACTTGTGGTATTGGGAAAGGACTCCTCCATCTAGTCCCTCACCTCCCTACCTAGGGCCTGTCTTTTGGGAGACAGGATGCTGCCAGGCCTGGAGTCACATAGACACGTTTCCAAATTCTGCCTTACTTGCTGTGATCCTGAGAAAGTTATTTAACCTGTCTGTCTCATTTTCCTTTAGGACTGTGGAGTGGTAATATATACCTCATAAAGATATACTTCTAAGCATGATAAACAGGTTGCATGATTGGCCCCAGACATCTTATGTTTCTTTTCCCCACTGTCTTTCTTTTCTCCCTCTTGTTTTTTTCTCTCTGCTCCCTTCCTCTGATGGCAGAGGCTTGAATTGCCACTCTTCACATGTGTTAGTGAGGGAAGGCTTAATGACCAGGTAGGGTTCAGTTGTCTGACCGTACCAGGGTTTGGCTCCTGAAAGTGCTGTGAGAGCCAGGGCTGGGTTGTGGTTCAAGGGCTGGCCGTAGCCAGCTAGGACCAAAGAGGAGAGCCTGTTGGGAGAGCTGATACTGGAGCCTCGGACCAGAGAGCGGTGCTGGTTTCATTACAGAGACACTGCAGGCTGGTGAAAGGGCCCGTGGTAAATGGTCCTGCTGAAGCTGCTGTCTGGGCTTGGCTGGGTTGCTCTGGCTGGCTGCCAGCCCTCTCTTCCTGGAAGACAGTGATCTCGTCTCTATTTTGATCCCTAGGGAGAAGTCTGGAAATAACAAGGAACGTGTTTGGGGAGGCACTGAGAAGTCCTGGGACCTCTGCCCTTGTTCATTTTCTGTTCCATCAGCCCTCGTTGCTGCCCTTTAAACACCTTACCCTTGGGCTCATGTTTAAAACTTGCATCTTTCATGAAGTAAGGAGATTACCCAGCCACACAGAATCGAGGAGGACACCCAAGCTAGCGGTGTTCTTGTCCTCTGCATCTGCCGTTAGGTCTTTCTGAAATCCTCTCCCTCTTCTTGATTGAAGCCACATGGTTAATAGAAAGATTAGTGTTTCAGTTTATGAGCTGAGCTCAAATTCTGTCACTAGTGTGGATTTGGGCAGTTACTTAGAAACTCTCAGAACCTTGGGACTGTTTTGGGATCGTGACAATCTTTCTTTCATGGTGCGGCAGGGTAAGAACTTGTGGAGTTATGTGTTTGGCACCAAGCAGGTGTTCCATTCCAGAGCTTTCCTGGGTGCCTTCTTCAGTGCTTTTTACAGACACGCGTGTGGACTGTGCTCTACGCAACTGTCTCTGCTTCCTCAGCCAAACAGCAACTTAAGGGAGGTCTTATTTATTTTTGCTGGGCCTGCCAGGTGCAGACACCAGATCAGTATTGTAATGTCATGTTATGAAAGAATGGAAGGTTCAGTGACATGATTTTAGGTCTCTGAAATGTGTTCCTGTTCAGTAATGAGTGTTTTCTGTCCAAACTATTTCCAGATGAACGGCTTCTTCTCCGCTAATGCAGCAGAGTCCACTCTGCACGTAGCCCTCAGGTCTGAGATCGGCTGCCCAGAAAGAGCATGGTTATCTGGGCACAAGGACTGGCCACATGCACACACCTTGTGACCCTCTGTCTTGGAGGCTGGAAGGCCTCTGTGCAGGAGGGGTTTTTGCCTGCTCTCTGAGCATCTCAGCAGCCGTGGCTCTGAGCTGCAGAGAGCCCAACAGACCTGAGGAGGAGGTGACGGTGGCAAAGATGTAGCAGCACGTCAGTAGCTTAGGAAGAGCCTCACGGTATTCAGGCTGGAAAATTGTTTTTGTTTTGCAGATAGGGGAAGGGAGGGATGCAGACAGGTGAAAAATGTTTTTGAAACCCTGCTGCCTCCATCTTTGATCTTGCTTTTACTTGACATTTCATCCCAATTCCTGGGCATTGCCCTGTCATTGATGATTTTTGTCTTTTTTTCTAGAACCCTGCCAGGTGGAAGTGAAGCTGCTGCTGGCCTACAACTCCAGTTCACGCATTCCAAAATCCCCCTGGACTGAAGGTGGTGAGATGTCACCCCAGGTGGAAACCAGCATCGAGGGCACCATCCCCTTCAGCAAGTCTGTAAAAGTTTACATAATGCCCAAGCCTGCAAGGCGCTGAATCACAAGCAGCCTTTACAGCTATGGCCTAGAAGGCCCTTCTTGGGATCAGAGTGAGCCAGAAGCCAGAACATTTCACCTGGAAATGGTATATAGACATAAGGAGGAACATGTGGCTCTTGCAGTCTCATTTGTATCAAGCCTTGGATAAATTCTTTTGCATTAATTAAGAAAACAGAAACCTTCTTCAAGTCTATCCTGCCCCCCACCCCCAACCTCCATAGCCCTGCCCCCAGTAAAATTGAGACACCAAGCTGCTCTAATCCCTGGTCCTTCAGGGAATCTGTGTGGCTATAGGTTCAACATTTATACTACATGTCTATATTCTTCAGGTGTGAAACAAAAAGATCCAATTTTCTAGCCACTTCTAAAGAACCAGTTATTGGAGCCATAATCTTATTTCTTAAAGCAACAGTCTGTTTGTCAGAGTCAACCCCAAAGCAGCTTTCACAGCTTTGCTTTTTCACCGTTGACAGTTCCTGAATGGCCCCAGACTTCATTATCTTGCTGAGAGTCTCCTTCCTTAGCTCTGGCAATGGCTGGCCAAGAACTGAATGGACAGCTGAAGAATGAATCATTTTCATTCTTCAGGAAAATTTTTGATCTTGCCTGCCATTATCCTTAGGACCAAAATAAGAGAGATGGGCCATATTTTAGAAAAGAAACCAGCATTATGGGAAAGAGGGATCTAGTGTAAGAAACAGTCATTTTCCAGTACTTTTCTGATGNAGAATGAATCATTTTCATTCTTCAGGAAAATTTTTGATCTTGCCTGCCATTATCCTTAGGACCAAAATAAGAGAGATGGGCCATATTTTAGAAAAGAAACCAGCATTATGGGAAAGAGGGATCTAGTGTAAGAAACAGTCATTTTCCAGTACTTTTCTGATGACTCCAGTGTTGGAGCTGCATGTGAGTTAAAGATGCAGCTGCGGTGTAAGAACAGTAAAGGCGGTGAACATGTGAGGGCCTGTGCTATGTTCTTCACCTGTCATTTANTATTTTAGAAAAGAAACCAGCATTATGGGAAAGAGGGATCTAGTGTAAGAAACAGTCATTTTCCAGTACTTTTCTGATGACTCCAGTGTTGGAGCTGCATGTGAGTTAAAGATGCAGCTGCGGTGTAAGAACAGTAAAGGCGGTGAACATGTGAGGGCCTGTGCTATGTTCTTCACCTGTCATTTAATCCTTGTAACAGCCAAGTGAGTCTGACAGGTTAGGTCATTGGTAGGAATACTGTAATAACACCTGTATTCATTCAAATCCAAAGTGAGCCCAAAGTTCTGAGCTATACCACATCAGGAGAAGTATATGGAAAAGAACCTACAAATCTCTCTTGTGCCTTAATTTTCTTATCTGTAAAATAGAGATAATTATACTTTATGGGTTGTTGGATGGGTTTAATTAAATAATACTTGGCAGAATCTTAATCTCTGGCCAGTCTTGATCATATTTGGTGCTTGGAAAGCTAATAAAAATAACAAGAGCATGCAGTTCCTGAGAGGCAGAGCTGGAATTTGAATTCGAGCACGTTTGACTTCTGTTTTAACACACCTAATGTGTGCCCAGCAGTGTTGCAAATCCTTTAATGAATTAATTCATTTAATCCTCAAAACCATAGTGTGAAGTAGGTGCTATTATAGTAAACCTAATAGTAGGTTTTTATTAAAACAGTTGAAGTTCAGAGAATTTAAAGAAGCCAGGATTATGGGAAAGAGGGATCCACTATAAGAAATAGCACTTTCAACTCCATCTCTGATGGCTACAATGTTGGAGCTGCCTCCTTGGCCTAGGTCGCACAGCTGGTAAACGGCAAGCTGGAATTAGAACCCAGGTGGTCTGGCTCCTGGAACTGCTATGGAGAGACTAAAAGAAGATCACCTCTATGGTGCTTACTTTTCTTGTGTGCTCTTACTTAGTACATCTCAGTGATGTGGCATCAGTGTCAACAGGAGGCCCTAAAGAAAATTGCCTGCCTTGGAAATAAAGTAAAGCTTGAAGCCAGGCTGAGTCATACCATGGCCCTGACACAAGCACCTAAAGATGATTACTGAGCTGACGCAAAGATGAAAACATCAAGAACCATTGCTGCTCACTGAGCCTTCCAGGGGAAAAATATGGTGAATCCTTTTTAGATACACTACTCCTTTTATAAAAATCTTTCTCAGTTATTCCCTATTTTATAGGTGGGAAAACTGAGAGTTTGAGGTCATGTCTTTCTCCTCAGGGGCAAGGGCAGAATTTGATCCTAGGTCTTAAGACCTGAAATAGTACTTTCCCCATCAAAGGTGAAGATATACAAAGGGGCAAATTTTGCCTTAGTATCAGGATGAGTTTTTGAAAACTGTAAGAATTGAATGAGTTGTCTTAGAAAATCAGGAATTTTCCATGCTGGATGTGTTCAATCTGAGGTTGAACAAGCTCCTGACAAGTGTGTTCTAAAGGAATTCAGGTTACCATATGAGGGGTTGAGTTCAGCCTTTTAAATTCTTCTTTCTCCGAATTCTCTGTGAATTATGAGAATCTTGATTTTTCTGACAAAGCCCTGGAAAGGGGCATAAAGATGGCTCTAGTGTGGCACCCTCATTTATAAGTGGCCGTGCAGCCAGAGGGACTGAGTTAGTAGAAGCAAGTCTGGAAATCAGGCCTCTACAGGGGTCTCTTCTGCATTTTCAGTGACCAACCATATACCTGGTCAAAGCTGGAAACTTTCACACTGGACACTATCCTTACACTTCATATAAAACTAGCCACTGAGTCCTTTAGATTCTGCTGCTTTAAATGTTTCAGTCCTCTTTACTCAATGTGTCTGTCTTAATGCAGTCTACATCATCACTCTAGAAGTGTGAGATTCGTTTCCTAATGAACTGCTTGTCTCAAATCTTTTCCCCTTCAGCCCATTCTTCACACAGGTACCAGAGTAATCTTTCCAAAACCCAGATCTGATCACATTCATTGCCCTGCTTAAACCTCCTTAAGTGGGTCACTTCTTGGCTCCAGGATAAAGTCTAAACTGTCCTTGAAGACTCTTCATCCCCTGCTGTCCTCTCTAGCCTCATACTCCGTGTCCCCAACATTCTCTGTACTTCTCCCACTGTAGAGGATTATGTGTAGTTATTCCTAATTCTCACCATTATGTCTCTGGCCTCACACCTGAACCTTGGAATGTGCTCTTCAGATTGTCTCCTGTGGTCCCTTTCATTCTTCAGGAATGAGCCTCATTCTGGAACCTGTCTTTGTCTCCTGTGGGCTTGATGCATTGCCTTTATGTTTCCACAGCCTTCTATACATTCTTCAACTGTCTTATTTATTGCAGATTCACAAATGCCAACCCCTGAAGCAGGTAGGCAGAGGGAAAAAAAAAAGTAAGTGGCTTTGTAAAGCTAATAAATGCATCCTCTTTTTCAAAGTTATGAAAAAGAATAATCCTCATACAATTTTAAAAAAGGAGTGGTTCAGTGGCTGTAGGAAAATGATAGAGACTGAAGAATCAGCAGATTCTCTCTCTGAAGAAGGCTGTTCAGTTCCACTCAGCTGTTCATAGGTATGGGCCTGATCAGATTTTCTAATTGTTCCAGAAAAGCCAGTAACCTGCATTTTCATGTTAAAAATATATATCCATGTTAAAAATTTTGGTAAGTCAAGTAAATGTTCAGATTACTCTTAGACCAACAAAACCCATCTCCAGGTAGATGTGTGACAGTTTGCAACTTCTGCATCATCACTCTGTTTATGTCTGTTTCTCCCAACCAGTCTGTGAATAGCTGGGCAGTAAGACTGTCTGGGTTGTATCCCCAGCGTAGCACCTGGCACATACCAAGCAAGGAGAGAATGAATGAGTCCATGAGTCCAGAGCAGGGTTGACAGTACCATGACATGCCTGCAAAAGCCAGCTGAGTCAGACTTCTGAAAGGACTGTATATTTGTCTTTGACATAATTGACCTCAGCAAACAGAATTGAGAAGAAGGTACACACCTAGCACTTGACAAGACTTCTTGTCTTAGGAACCACTCAAGCTAGAAGAAATTAAGTGTAGGCAGTGAGGGCTGTGCGTGCAACTTACAAATTGAACCAAAGGGTGTGTGACTAAGACAGGGGACTAAGTATAGTGTCATGGAAAAAGAGCTTCTCTCCCTGTTCTTCGAATTTCCAGCATTGACCATGCAGAAGAGATTCAGAAGTAGGGGCTATTACAGGTTTGATACAAAGTTTAATAACTTCACTGCCACGTACTTCTGTCTCTTAAGAAGTTTGTACTAAGTTATGTTTAATGTAGAGACAACTCACTGAGGAACACCTAATTATACCCACACCTAATTCAACACCCACTGGAGCTGTCTTATCTTACATTTGACAAAAAAAAATTCTTTTATCTCATCACCCAGAAAAATAGTCTGAATTTTTATCAGACATCCCTGCTTGTTATATGAACCTGGCTTTCCGAGCTGAGGGAACTGAGGTCTAGAAAGACCCCGTCATCTGACAGTCGGTTGTGGAAAGGGTACTGAGCTTGACCTTCTCAGGCCTCTTGGCTGGGTGGTAGGTCTGTGACAGTCTATCTCCTATGGGTCTCCTAAGGTGGTAGAGGTCATGACACAGCGTTGGGTTCTAATCCTGCCTTTGCCACTTTCTTGCTGGGTAAACTTGGAAAGATCGCTTTCCATGGCAATCATCTCAGCTTATGTTTTCTTGCCAAGCCACATCTTAAATTGATTGGCAGTCCCTTAGGTGAGATGCCCAGTGTGGCCAGTCAGGTGACAGGATCATGTGGAGCAAAAATCCACTTTCCCGGCCGTGGCTTTAACAAGGGTGGGGGTGGAGCAATTTTATTCAGTTATGGCCACGATCGATAGCATACCTAGTTAACGTCTGTTAAAAAGTTCCCAGATATTTGGTGAGTAAATGAACCACTTGTTCTTTAAGACCTGTGTTACATCCTTGTGATGTCTCTCCTAATCTTCCTCCTATTCTGGTAGGATAATTTAGGCGCCCTTTGTGCTACCACTGGATGTTATAACTACTATAATGTTAACACACTGTATCATTATTGTCTTGTTTATTTCTCTCAGGTAACTCCTGAGGGCAGGAACTATAACTTACTCATTCCTGTACCCCTAGGATCCAGCAGTAATTGGTCATAAGAATATTAGTTGAAGACTCAGTAAATGAGTATGAAAGAGAATTACTGAATAAATGAGTGAGCAAAAAAGAGTAGATAATTCCTTTGGGCACCAACATCCTATGAATCTATGAAATAACAAGCAGCTGTATTAAGAACCATAAGATGAAACCAGTTAGCTTTACACAGCAGCTTCCTTAGGAGAAAGATAATGACAGTGGTTTCCATTTATTGAGTCCTTAGTACATGCCAGGCAGAGTGCTAAGACTTTCTGTGAATTACCCCACTCAACACCTGTGGTGACTTCAGGTACTAATATTATCCCTATCTGACATGAGAACAGTGAAACTGAGAGATTAAATAAATGGCCAACCAGTGAATGGCATTGGAAGCCACAGGTCAAAGTCAAGGCTATTGGACACCAAAGCCAATACTCGTAACTTTTATTAATGGGGAAAAATGAAAAATAAGGCAGTGCTGATAACTGTTAATAATTCTGTTAGTCTATCGTAAGGTTTCAAAAAGGTCACTTGGTATTTAATAGAACCAAGGCTATCCATGCCAGTAGGGGCCATTAGAAGGTATGTAGTCCAGCTCCATCATTTTATAGTGAGGGAATCTAAGGCCGAGAGAACTGGCAAGACTCAGGTTTAGTTACTGGAACAGCCTGTCTAGAACCTGAGTATCAAGGCATAGCTCCTTTTACTGTTACTGAAGTGTTGCTTCAGGGCTCTGCTTATGTTATTACACAATGAAATTTTCCCTTTCCACATATCTGAAGTAGCCCCTATCACTCTTTTTCTTATCTTTGCTTTATTTTTCTTAAACCAGATTCTATTTACAGTATGTTTTTGCTCACTTATTTATTTGGCACACTAGAATAGAAACTTGATGAGCACAAGCCTTACTGCTGTTTTTTTGGAACCTTGTAGCATTGTCTGGTATACAAAGTACTTAATAAATTGGTTGATGACTAAACATTCCAAAGTATCAATTACAATATAATTTTAATGTACTGAAACTTTGGCTTTCAAACTTCAAATCAGAAGGCTTTCTTCACTTTGGGCTTTATTTTCATTTACTTCTGGCCTAACATTTACCACAGTATTAAACTGCCTCCGCACCCCCTAGAACAGGGGCCTTGCCTGAGTCATCCGCTCATCTCAGAGTCTAGCCCAGGACCTGGTGCAGGCAGCTCTTCTAAAGTGCTGGGGAGGCTAGAGTGGAGAGTGGTAAGAGTGACAGTCACAGGCATCATTGTTCAGTAATTTATTCTCTTAAGGCTCCATCAGCAGGTAGAATGGAAGACCCCTCCCACCCTGATGCCTTGGGTAGCCAAGGCATTATACTCTTTCACTGCCTGCTCTGTCTGGAGGACCCGCACATCAATGCCTTTTTTCTTGAGATACTCTACCGTTGATGGGGGTACCTGGAAAGAAGGAGAAAGATGAGTAAATCAGGGTGAAAGGCCCCCAGGGTTTCCTTTCCTGTTATGAGGCAAATATATTTTACAGAAATGGACACTGACAACTGTCAATCCCCAATCACCCAGCATGTCACCAGTCCAAAATTTGGCAGTGAGCCCCAAGGAGTCAAAGAGTCTTCTAAGAGGTTGATAGAAGTATCATGAAATATGTGCACACAGCTCAGGTGAAATGGAGACTGGAAAAAGTATTGAATTTGGAGCCAGACAGTCTTGAATTTAAGTCATTACTAGCAGTATGACTTTGGGTAAGTGGGGTGAATACTCTGAACCTTTTTTTCCATGTGTGTAATTAGAGGTAATACCACCTAACTCACGGGGTTGGTATGAGAACAAATTCAGCTAAAGTATGTAAAATGTCTAGCATGTAAATGTTAAATGTTTGAGTCAATCCAACCTGAGTCTAAATTCTAACTTTGCCATGCAATAACCAAGAGACTTTTTGAAAGCCTGTCAATTGCAATTTCTTCCCCTATAAAATGGGGATAATACTACTTAAAACCACAAGGTTGGCGTGAGGATGAAGTTTTATGAATGTACATATACTGCAGCTCAAATGTGTTCTCAGGCCTTTCTTGATCACCTCATTTAGAACAGCCCTCAGAAGTCACCGTTTTCTTCACAGTGTTTATTATGATCTGAAATTGTCTACATATTTATTATTCACAAGGACCATGAACCTTTTTTACCTTGTTGTCCCCAGTACCTTGAACAGTGTCTGAGCCATAGAAGGTACTGAATAAACATTTGTAAATGAATTTATATAAAAGATTCTTAACAGTGGCAGCTATTATTGGATAATTTCTCAACTCTGACTTGTCCTGAATATTATTAATTTTAATTCAAGTCTGTTAGAAGGAACTCTCAGCAAAATGTTTATAAAATGTCCTATATTACTTTGTCATATATTTGAACAGTTTTATATTAACAGTAGCCTTATGGATAGGATTCATTTTAATGGAGGGGAAAAAAACTAGATTAAACTAAAAAATATAAAGGCACCTTCATCAGTAAGGAACTGGATTTTAGGACATGTCTATAAGGGACAGAATGAAGTAGATCTCTATAAACTTATGTGAAAAGCTGTCTATAATGCAATAACAAATGAATAAAAAGTTGCAGGACAATATGTATAGTGTGATCCTGTTTATGTAAAGCATGGATGTCAGTATATATTAGATGTGTAGAGAGAGAATTGAAGCAGTTATATATACATCATGTGACTGGGAAGGGGGTGTCTTTCACCTTTTTAATATTACATTTCTGTGTTGACTTTTTTTCACAACAAGCATGTATTATTTCTATAAGTACAATAAAAACAAACTTTTTTCTGAAAAGGGAAAAAAAACTTGAATATGACCAAGAAAAGAAAAATTTTAAGTACTGTAAAAATGGAAGATACCATAAAACTCTGAAGAGCCAAATACTGATAACTATAGAGCTTAAGAAATTTCCAAGATTGAGGAATTTCTGGAAAACAGTTGAAACAACACCAGCCATTGGTTAAGTAGAGACTAGAGAGGCCAACCCTGATGAGGAAGAGTGGGCTTAGCCACTACTTCATCCTGGGCCATCCACTGGCTCAGCAAAATGGAGGTGCGTGATACATGGACGTATCTCTAAGGTAAAGATCTGAGAGACTACTGAAAGCCCTCAGCAATGCTGTGCTCCCCAGTACCAACCTTTAAGGCCTCACTCATCCCTCGGCCAATCACAAGGATCTGCACACCCTTTTCCACAACTTCCTCCACATCCGCAGGCTGCACACCAGGAGAATGCTGGACATGGAAAGAGAATGTTCATCAGCTGCCAGCTTTTCAAATCTTTCTTTGCAGCCAGCATTCTTGTGAAATTCATTCATTCACTTAAGAAATGTTTTCTGAGGTTTACTCTGTACACAGTGTCACTTGGGCCCTGGGAATAACAGAAGCTGCCCTTACGGAGCTCTAAGTCTAGTGAAAAAATATGGAAAACTACAAAGACATTTCAGTAATTTTACAAGTGCTACAAGGAAGTAAGTTCAGGGTACTGTGAGAAGATAAAGGGCACATAATTCAGACTTGGAGAGTCAGGCCAGGGGTCAGGGGAGACACCCTAGAGGAGGTGACATTTAAGTTGAGATGGGCTTTCCTGATAGCTCAGTTGGTGAAAAATCCACCTGCAATGCAGGAGACCCTGGTTCGATTCCTGGCTTGGGAAGATCTGCTGGGGAAGGGATAGGCTGCCCACTCCAGTATTCTTGGGCTTCTTTTGGGACTCAGCTGGTAAAGAATCCACCTGCAATGCAGGAGACCTGGGTTTGATCCCTGGGTTGAGAGGATCCCCTGGAGAAGGAAAAGGCTACCCACTCCAGTATTCCGGCCTGGAAGACTCCATGGACTGTATAGTCCATGGTGTGACAAAGAGACATGACTGAGCAACTTTCACTTAAAGGATAAACAGGAAATTAGCCAGGTTACAGGAAATCAGGGGAACAAGGCATACCAAACAGGGAACAACAGGAACTAAAAGGCTCAGGGGAAAGAGCAACCTAGTGAACTACAAGTAGTTCCTTATGACTGGAGTGTAAGTGACAGGCAACTGGAAAGAGAGGAAGTGGGAGAAGAAAGCATGTGCACACACCATGCCAAAAGTCGGAAAGCTCCATTCTGTTTCCTTGTGCTGAGCTTCTTTCCTACTTAACTCCAGGAAAACTTTGACTGATGCTTTAAAACCTACCCCTACCTGTTGCTTTATAAAGTCTTCCCAGAGTCTCCCAGGGGTATTTAAGGTAAGGTTTTTAATGAACATTAACATCAGAGGATGGTGGCTTCTGAACTGCTTCCACGTCAGCCAGTGGGGATACAGGAGTTAAAGAGTTTAGTAAATACCAGCCCACTACTGGGGAGTGAATAAATATGAGTGGAAAACTGTCATGGAAGACTTGCTGTTCTAACTGCATCTTGAAGTATGAGTTGGAATATGCCTTGATGCGGTGGCTGTGGAACGGGTACATTCTAATCATAAGTTAGACGTGGTTTAGAAAAGAGCTGCCAAAACACCAAGAGGACAACAAATTTGCCAAAGAGGAGTTTTTCATTCTAGAAAGCTTTAGAGGTGATAGGATTGAAATTTATAAAGGTATAAGAAGAACAAGTATTTTTTTAATTAAGTCTTGAAATAATATCTTACATGTTTATAGTCGCAGTTTTCATAAAACACATAGAAATTCTACGTGCTCTGCATAATAGCACAAAAGCATCTATTCTTGTTTTATAGATAAACTAAAGATCACAAAATATATAGAAGATGACACCAATCACTACTAGAGTTGTGACTTGAACAGAAACGTGTTAACCTTCTAGTTTAAAGCACTTTATTAGAATACTATAAAGAGCAACTTTGTTGAAACTTGAAAGAACTAATCCTAATGACCACATGTTGTGGCGGAAGGATCAGTAGGATGACATGGGAGATTGGGACTGACATATATACGATGCTGCTGCTGCTAAGTCGCTTCAGTCGTGTCCGACTCTGTGACCCCATAGACGGCAGCCCACCAGGCTCCCTGTCCCTGGGATTCTCCAGGCAAGAACACTGGGGTGGGTTGCCATTTTCTTTTCCAATGCATGAAAGTGCAAAGTGAAAGTCAAGTCGCTTAGTTGTGTCCAAGTCTTCGTGACCCCATGGACTGCAGCCTACCAGGCTCCTCCGCCCATGGGATTTTCCAGGCAACAATACTGGAGTGGGGTGCCACTGCCTTCTGCACATATATACACTACTATGTATAAATCAGATAACTAATGAGAACCTACTGTGTAGCAGAAGGAACTCTAGGCACTCTGTGGTGACCTATTGGGGAAGGAAATCTAAAAAAGTGGATTTGTATTTATGTATGACTGATTCACTTTGCTGTACAGTAAGAAACTTAACATTGCAAAGCAGCTATGTTTTTGTTGTTTAGTCACCAAGTTGTGTCTGACTGTTTTGCGACCCCATGGACTGTAGCCTACCAGACTCCTCTATCTATGGAATTTCCCAGGCAAGATACTGGAGTGGGTTACCATTTCCTTCTCCAGGGGATCTTCCCAACCCAGGGACTGATCCCATGTCTCTTGCATTGGCAGGTGGATTCTTTACCACTGAGCCACCAGGGAAGCCCAAAGCAACTATACTCCCATAAAAATTAATTTAAAAAGGAAGATGTGGTACATGTATATACAATGGAATATTAGCCATAAAAGAATGAAATAATGTCATGTATGGTAGTATGGATGGACCTAGATGGTATCCTAAGTGAAATAAGTCAGAGACCAATACTATTTTACCTATATGTATAATCTAAAAAACATGAACAAACAGAAACAGACTCTGAGGATAAACACAGAGTTACCAGAGGGGAGGTGGTGGGGGAGATGAGTGAAACAGGTGAGGGGGTTACGAGGTACAAACCTACAGGGACTACCTCGTGGTCCAGTGGCTAAGACTCTGCACTCCCAACACAGGGCCTGGGTTCCATTTGTGGTCGGGGAACTAGATCCCATGTGCCGCAACTAAGCCCTGGCAGTCAAATGAATAAAATAGTTTTTTAAAAATAACTAGAAGGGAACTGGCCTTTGGTAAAGGACATCTAAGAAAAACGTACAGCTAAACATTAAGTATGGACTTCCCTAGTGGCTCAAACGGTAAAGCGTCTGTCTACAATGCGGGAGACCCGGGTTCAATCCCTGGGTTGGGAAGATCCCCTGGAGAAGGAAATGGCAATCCATTCCAGGCCTACTGCTTGGAAAATCCCATGGACAGAGGACCCTGGTAGGCTACAGCCCATGGGATCGCAAAGAGTCAGACACGACTGAGTGACTTCACTTCACTTCACTTCACAAACAGTAAGTATAATGTTGAAATATTAAACATTTTCCCTAAAAGAGTGGACAGAATTTACTTCCTTATTAATTATCTCATTTTTTAAGTTTTCTTTTTGGCAATACTGCACAGCCTATAAGATCTTAATTCCCTGATCAGGGACTGAACCTGTGCCCTCTGCAATTGGAAGGTGGACTCTTAGCCAGTGGACCAGGAAGTCCCGTTACTATCTCCTGGACCTGTCCATTCCTCTCCATCTCTACTGCCACTACCCTGGTCTAAGCTGCCATTACTTCTTTTTCAGCCTATTGCAGTAACTTTCTAACTGGTGTCCATAAAGCCACTTTGGCCCTTTCCAATTATCCATCCTTCAAATTGCCCTTAGAGGAATTGTAGGGCAAACTGTAGCTAGAGGAATCTTTGCAAAACAAAACCATTCAAATGTCTCCTCTGCTCAGTAGCATTCAGTGGCTTCTTGCTGTTAGAACTGCCAAACTCCTTAACGTCCATCTGTAAGTTCTCAGCTGTCTCACCAGTCTGACTGCATCTGACTTTCTTCATGTTCTAGCAGGAAAACAGTCTGGCATCTTCTTAAATATGTGCTTACATGATTCAGCAACCATATACCTGGGTATTTATCCTAGAGAAATGAAAACTAACATTTACACAAAAACTTGTACATGAACTTTCACAGCAGCTTTTTATGGGTAGGGGGCATTGTTAACTCTTACTTCCTAATTAGAAGCAAGATATCCTACTCTAGATTTTTTCTAGGTTTATTGAGATATAGCTGATAAATAGTACTGTGTAAGTCAAGGTGTACAGCATATGATTTGACTTATATAACATGACATGATTACCATGTTTAGTTAATATCCATCATCATATAGAGACAAAAAAAGAAAAAAAATTTTCTTTTGTGATGAGAACTCTTAGAATTTAGTCTTAACTTTCACATATATAGTACTGTTAACTACAGTCATCTATAGAAGCTTTATTTGTAGTAGTCCCAAAGTGGAAACAACCCAAATGTTCATGAACAGATAGTGCTATAACCCAAGAATGGAATACTACTGAGCAATAGAAAAGGAACAAAGGATAGATACCTTTAGGCGTCCCTGGTGGCTCAGATGGTAAAGAATCCACCTTCAGTGCAGGAGACCTGCGTTCGATCCCTGGGTTGGGAAATCCCCTGGAGGGCATGGCAACCCACTCCAGTATTGTCTGGAGAATCCCCATAGACAGAGGAGCCTGTTGGGCTATAGTCCATGGAGCCGCAAAGAGTCAGCCATGACTGAGCGACACAGCACACAAAATGTACTATGCTGAGTGAAAACTGCAAGTCCCGAAAGACTATATACTATATGATTCTATTAGTATGACAAATGTAACACATGTATTAGGTAAACTGGAAAAATAATAAGGCCTGTATATTAGATAATAGTACTGTATCAGTTAATTTCCTGAGGTTCATCACTGTGTTGTGAGTGCTTGTTTTTCTTAGATGTCCTTTACCTAAGGACAGTTCCTTTCTAATTTAGTTCAATACCTGTGTGTATTTACTCCTGAATAGAATATCTACAACAGTTCAGAAAAAAGTGTCTGTTGGAGAAGAGGATGGTAAAATATGATAAACTCTTGGAGAAGGAAATGGCAACCCACTCCAGTATTCTTGCCTGAGAAATCCCATGGACAGAGGAGCCTGGCCGGCTACAGTCCATGGGGTTGCAAGAGCTGGACACACTTAAGAGACTCAACCACCACCATCATCCGATATCAGATTAAAAATAAAGGTTTATATATATAAAAATATGATAAACTGTTAACATTTGGATCTGGGTAAAATGAGAATTTTTTTTTTTCTGCCCTACCACACAGCATGTGGAACTTCCCTAACTGGGGTACCTGGGATTGAACTTGTTCCCCCTGGAGTGGAAGCATGGAATCTTAACCACTGGACCACTGGAAGACTCCAATAATTCTAATATTCCTGTAGCTTTCTGTAAGTCAGAAATTATTTCCAAATAAACAGGTTTTGTTTTTAATATAGGTAGGTTATAGATGAGCAGGAAAAGGACATATATAGGCACACAGACATTTTCACTGCTTCCTGATTTATTTAGCCAGGGAAACAACGTTTAGCAGAAGCCAGGTGGCCACACAAAGCAGGAGCAGATGCAGCACATCTTTGCTGGCGCACTCTGTGTCTCTTGAGTCCCTGTGGGGTGAGCAACTACTGCTGACACGCTTCACTCAGCCAGTGAGTGTTCCAGAGCAGATACCATAGCCAGGCTCTCACACTGATACCTTTTTATATTTTGACTGACTTCAACATCTTCCCAAGGAATTAACACTAAGACTTAAGGGAGTATCAGTGTTGTAAATTAGAACAGCTGCATGTCAAAGAGTGATCCAAACTGATGAGCAGCAAGGCTACTTCCTCACAGTGGGCAAAGATGCAGACCTAGTGCCCAGGGGGCTCTGAGCAGTGTCTCTGCCTCCAGCTTTCCCTGTTTTCCACAAAGATCAGAATAGACCAGAGATTAGAGTCTTTATTAACTTAGGTTTATACATTTTTAGAAGGCAAAACAAAAATGGGTATTTTTTTCACTTGGTTACAATAAAAGTGAAAGTTAACCACAATTGTGTCCGACTCTGCGATCCCTTGGACTGTTGTAGCCAGTCAGGCTTCCTGGTCCATGGAATTTTCCAGGCCAGAGTACTGAAGCAGGTTGCCATTTCCTTCAGGGGATCTTCCTGACCCAGGGATCGAACCTGGTCTCCTGCATTGCAGGTGGATTCTTTACCAACTGAGCTACTGGGGAAGACCCTGATACTTGTAAAATAACTGTAAAACAATTGGATTAGAAGCTCTTTCTGGTTCCACAGCTCTGTGATCAATCCTAGAACCACTCCAAGCTGAACAGTTACAATATAAAGAATTTAAAATGTTTGTTCTGGGACAATGACCAAGGTAAATTTTAACAACTGTAATTCAAGAGTTGGAGAGCTTCACTTGCCTTAAGTAGATGTATTTATCTGAAATACTGAATGATTCCTTCATTTAACAAAGAATAGCATCTACTGATTCCTAGGCTGTCAGAGCTGACAGTGCTAGTATAATGAAACAAGGCCACTGCTCAGTGAAGTGAAAGGTCATAAAAGAGTGCAAAACTGAATCTGAATCATCCTCTGGAGATTCAGAGACTGGGGACAGTAGAAGCCCATCAGAGTTGCAGGATCAGTGGAACCCAATTTGGCTGCTGCGTGCTTTATTGCAGGCTCAGGGTGAAATGTACAGGGTGACATGAAAGATAACTGCAGCAGCCTGTGGCTCCAGGCCTTGGCGTGTGATTACTCACAGCCTTGTGCAGAGGCCTGTGAGTGCAGCATCAGCCTGTCACTGAGCCATCCTCTCTCTGCCACCAGCTCCCCCTCTGCTTCTTCCAGTCTCCTTGGGCAAACCACGAAGGCTCTCCTCCTTCAGTGAGTGTCTGACTTTGTTCCTCTTTTTTAGGAGGATTTCCATAACATGACGTTATGGAAATTTTAATTGTTTTCTCTTGGAGGAAAGCTGTTACTATCTTTCCATGTGTCTGTTGGGCTCTCTTTGTGGCTCAGCTGGTAAAGAATCCGCTTGCAATGCGGGAGACCTGGATTCGATGCCCCCAGCCCCCCACCACCCTGGTTTTATTCTGGGCGGGAAGATCTGCTGGAGAAGGGATAGGCTACCCACTCAGGTATTCTTGGGCTTTCCTTATGGCTCAGCTGGTAAAGAATCCACTTGCAATGTGGGAGACCTAGGTTCAATCCCTGGGTTACGGAGATCCCTGGAGAAGGGAAAGGCTACCCACTCCAGTATTCTGGCCTAGAGAATTCCACAAAGCAATATCATTTCAGATCTGTCAGAATGGCTCTTATCAAAAAGACAACAAATAACAAGTATTGGCAAGGATGTGGAGAAAAGAGAACCCTATACACTGCTGGAAATGTAAATTGGTATAGTCACTATGGAAAACAATATGGAGGTTCCTCAGAATATTAAAAATAGATCCAGCAGTTCCACTTCTGTGTATTTTTTTTTGATTATCTATCTTTTTATTTTTTTCTTACATGATAGTATACATGTTTCAGTGCCATTCTCCCAAATCTTCCCACCCTCTCCCTCAACACTTCTGTATATTTTTGCAAAGAAAATGAAAACACTAGAAGAATGAAATCTTAACCATTTGTGACAACATGGATGTACCTAGAGGGTATTAAGCTAAGTGACATAAGTCAGAGAAAAACAGACTAAATGATTTCACTTATATGTGGACTCTAAAAAAAACAAATGAGCAAGCAAAAAAAAAAAACAAAAACAGAAATTAGACACAGAAAATAAACACGTAGTTGCCAGAGGGGAGGTGGTAGGGGAGATGAGTGAAACAGGTGAGTTACAAAAGAAATGAATCATGGGGATAAAATGTGCAGCATGGGGAATATAATCAATAATATAAAAACTTTGTAAGGTGACAGTAACCAGACTTATTGTGGTGTTCATTTTTTAATGTATAGAAATATGAAATCATTATGTTGGGTACTTGGAACTTGCATAGTATTATAGGTCAATTATACTTCAATCAATAAATCTGTGTACTGATAGACTAAAGAAGTGAAGTCGCTCAGTCATGTCCGACTCTTTGCAACCCCATGGACTGTAGCCTACCATGCTCCTCCATCCATGGGATTTTCCAAGCAAGCGTACTGGAGTAGGGTGCCATTTCCTTCTCCAGAGGATCTTCCCAACCCAGGGATCGAACCTGGATCTCCTACATTGTAGGCAGACGCTTTACCATCTGACCCACCAGGGAAGTCAAGGAAGACTAAAGAAAGATGACAGCAAAATGCAGTGCATGAGCCCTCACTGAATCTTGGGTTTGAAAAGAAAGCCAGCTATAAAAGATATTTTATTGGAACAGTTGTTATAGCTTGATTATAGAGCTGATATTATTTTATATTCTATAACTGTTGAGTTTCTTGAGTATAACATTATGTGAGGCAGAATGCCTTTGTTTTATTAGATATAAGCTGAAGCATTCAGAGTTATGTAGCATGACGTCAGTACTTAGTTCTAAATGATTTAGCAAATATAGTTATTCAGAAAGAGACAAAGATCCTGAGAGACAAAAAAAAACAAATGTGCCAGAATATTAAAAACTGGTAAACCTAGGCTGATGGTATACAAGTGTGTGTGTGTTTTTGTTTTTTTTTTTTAATTTGTTATATAGGTTGAAAATATTTCAAAATAGAAAAAGGGGAAGGAGAGATTCAACATAGACTTTCCATGTCACCCAAGTTTAGAAGGCGAATGGGAAAACACAAGCAAAACAGACACAAAAGCAGAAAGGGTGAGGGGCAGCTCAGCTCAACTATATTTCCTTAGGTAGTCATGTCCTGAGCACCAGAACCTTTAGTCTGGTCAAATGGACAAGACTTTGAGAATTATGTTACACTTTATACCTGTTGCGTATATAATATATTAAAATAAAACCACAAAGTCAGCAATAGTTGATTTTGTTGATTTTAGTTGATTTTGTCCTATTAAGGACATTTTGGGGGAAATGAAGATAGACTGTATACTACTATATCAAGGATAATATCCTTAGTTGTAAGAATGATATTGTGGCTGTGCAGGAGAAAGTTTATGTTTTTAGGAAATAAATCCTAAAATATCTGTCATTTACACTCAAATAATTGGGGGGAAATGTGTGTGTTTGTGTATCTGATGAGAGAGAAAAAACAAATATGGCAAAGTATTAACAACTTGAGGATTTTGAGAAAGGGTGTCCAGGTATTTATTGTAACTCATACAACTGTTCTGTAGGTTTCATATTATTTAAAATTGAAAGGTGCAGTAAAATCAACTATATTTCAATTTTAAAAAATCAGAAAAATAGCTTAAAGTTTCCACATTTCCTTTGGTTCTTTTCGGGTGCCTACTAATTGGGTTTGGCTTTATTTATTTATTGTTGGCTGTGCTGAGTCTTTATTGTTGTACTCATGGCTTTCTTGAGGTGACGTGAGCGGGGGCTACTCTCTAGTTGCTGCAGTGCTCGGACTTCTTGACTGCGGAGGCTTCTCTTGTTGCAAAGCATGGGGTCTCGGGTGTGCTGGCTCAGGAGTAGTGGCAAGGGCTTAGTCACCCCGAGGCCTGTGGGATCTTACCAGGCCAGGGATCAAATCCGTGTTCCCCGTATTGGCAGGTAGATTCTTAACCATTAGACCACCAGGGAAGTCCTGGTTTTCTTTTAAATTTACATTTTTGTCATATCTTCCTCCTTGCCCCTTTTCAGCCTAACATAAATGAAAGACATATGTATGTTTCCACATAGAAAACTATTCTCCAATAAGACAATTATTGCTTTAGGATAGAAATGAGTGAGGACAGTATGTAATAGGAGAAAAGTATAGGCTTTATAGTAAGACTCAGGGTTCAAATCTTGGTTCCAAAAATTACTAGTGGTGTGACCCTAGAAGAGCTATATTTGACCAGGCACTGCATTAAATAACAGCAGTTATTTAATGATTGGTAGAGATTTGGGAGTAGGTAGTAGTAATTATTATTTCAAGGACACTGGTTGAAGGCAAAATTTTTTTTTTACATTTCCATTCTGCAATTACTATATAATCTGTTCCTACCCTCTTTAAACTGATCAAAAAAAGGAATCAAAACATTAACCTACCTCAGAGGGAATGTCACAAAGTGTAAAAAAGATTTTTAACATTTATTATGAAAAATTCAATGCAGCCAGTGTTTACTGAGCCCCTCCTTTGCAGGAACTGTGCTAAGTGCATAGCTCATGCCCTTAGGGAGTTCACCACTTAATGAGGGAGACAGATAAATGCCCACTCAGTACCATACAGCTGAACTGCACTAACTGCTAAAATAGAGGCATAAAATACTACCGAAATACTGAGAATGGGGTAAGCAGCTCATTTTTACAAGGATTATCAGGAAGTGCTTCAGAGAGGAGATAAAACAAAAGCTAGGAATTGAAGGATATATAAGATTTCAACAGGTACAGAGGGGAGTAGTTAATTTCAAGTAAAGGAAATGGTTTTAGCAAAAGTATAGAAAATGAAAGATCATGGTGGGTTTGTAAGGGAATAGGTATTAGGTATGGAATAGGTAGGCCTTTACATGTGTTTTATGAAATATAGGGGATGAAATTGAAAAAAAAATTGGAACTATATTATTATTATTTTTTTAATGGCCCTAAACCACATCCTGTGGAGTTTTTGCTTAGTTTTGAGGTTTAGGGAAAGCCTTGGAAGTTTTCTAAGCAGAGCAGTGACATGACTAGTTCATGTTTTAGAAATTATAATAGAAAACAGACCTAAAAACATAGAATAAGAGGCAGGAGAACCAGGTAGGAGACTGATTCCACAGCCCAGGTGAGAGTACTGGGCACTAGGAGGGAACAGATTTGGAAGACTTTGCCAAGGCCGAATCAACAAATGGATTCTGTTGGATGTGGTGGAAGAGAAAGTTGGAGAAATAAAAATTGTATCTGATATTTCTCTTCTAGGTGACTGTGTAGACAGTGATTCCATTAATGGAATTATGGAAAAACACACAAGAAAGTTCCTAGATATTTTCAGGGGTTGGGGGGGCAGTGCAGTAGGGAAAAGGAAATGAAATCAGCTTTGGATATGTTTGGCTTAAGTTGCCCGAGGAGCAACTCATATGCAGATGTATAACATGGGACTAAACATTCTGATAGTTTGGATGACTGTTCAGCAAATATTCATTCCTCTTGCCTTCTTACTGTAGGTAGAATATACCTCTATGCTCTACTGACATGGAAATTTATATTGGTGAACCTGAGGCAAGCAAAATCTTGAAATATACTTGCTCAGTGGCAATTATGTTTGTGAGCTTCAGATAGCCCATGAAGAAAGATCAGGTCCTGGCTAGCTCCCTGGTCCAAGGTAGATGGAGCACTCAGCCAGCGTGCCAACTGTAGCTTGGGGTAGAGGTGCTCCACCTTGGTTTATAGGCATGATAACAGATACTTACTATTGTTCCTTACTAAGTTCATTAAAAAGAACAGCTGAACAAAGGAATTCCCTGGTGGTCCAAAGGTTAGGATTCTGTGCTTTTGGTTCTGTGGGCCCAGGTTCAATCCTGGTTGGGGACCTAAAATCCCATAAACCGTGTGGTGCAGCCAAAAACAAAAAAAATAATAGCACTACTACCATATATTTAGAGTATAAAAAATAACTAGAGATAATACTTCCATCAGTTCATGGTACAAACAACTGAAGTAGTCCAAAGTAATAAGAAATCCTCTAAACACTCTCAGGCTCTTAATCCCCTCAAGGATGCTTATTAAGCAACATCTGATGTACAAATCAGAGTGTTTCTAAGACTTTTAGAAGTAATTTGATCATTTCTGTAGTTATATTGGGAGAAACTAATAGTGTAGAGCACTGTTATGTGCTAAGCACGTAATTTTCTGGTAACTAAGGAAGAAAAGAAAAATTTTTAAATTACAAAAAATCAAGTATCTCCTATGTGACAGGTACTATGGCAGATGCTTTACAAAGATGAACATATTTAGTATTCAAAGCAACCAAGTGAAATATATTATTTTCCAGGTCCCATCCTCAAGACATTCTGATTTAGTAGTTGGGAGGAGTGAGGGAGATCAGAACATGCCTTTTAAACAAACCTCTAGATGATTCTGATGTAAGAGATCCATGAATTACACTGAGAAATACTGAGTGGGAGAAAGAATGAATTTGCATGATGGCAACTGGCATGTGGTTTTAAAATTTATTCTTCCCAACCCATGTATTACTCTTTCATAAACCCATAACAAACAGACATTATTATTCTCCATTTTGAAATGGTTAAACTGAGACACAGTCAGGCTATATAACTTGGTTAAGATATCTAGCTAAAATGTGACAGTGCCTGGACCTATAACTCTCAATATTGGCTAGAAATCTCTATCTAGAGCCCTAATGTAAGTTCAAACTCAACATATTCCAAAAGAATTACTTGTTTTATCCACCCAGCCTCTGTCTCAAACACAAACATACCTGTTCTTCCTCTTCATATACCCAATCTCAATAAATGGCACAACCCTGTACCCATTTATCCATGCCAGACTTCTCCTTTGCCCGCTAAATCTAATAAACTGCCTTATCCTGAAAATTTCACCTTTTAACATTTTTATTGAAGTATAGTTGAATTACAGTGTTGTTTTAATTACTGCTGTACAGCAATGTGATTCAGTTATACATATGTATATACATCATATTCTTTTCCATTATGGGTTATCACGGAATACTGAATATAGTTCCCTGTTCTATACAGTAGGACCTTGTTATTTATCCATTCTATATATACTAATTTGCACCTGCTAATTCCAAACTCCCCATCTGACTCTCTCTCCTTAATAGTTTTCAAATTTGCTGTTTCATATCTACCCACACTACTACTAACTTAACAATAACAGCTTCATTTATTGAATGCCTATACCGTATCTAGCACAGCACATTAGTTCTTAGATCAGCTCTTTGAGGTAGGTAATATTACTATCCCCATTTTATAGATGAAAACTCTGAGATGTAATAGCTTTGATTAGATGTCCTTTTGCTCCTATGCAGATGAGTTCTAGTCAACACCTCAGCTTTTCCTCTCATCTTTCCTAGTTCGTCTCTCTTTAACTAGTTCTAGAACACCTCCTCTTATGTATTCAGCTGACAGGTGAAACTTAACAAGATGAAAACTAAGAGCAAACTTTTCCCATTTTCCTATTATCAGCAATGGTACCATTACAGTTTTATACTCTTTAACGGTAAAGTTATAAGAATCATGATGAAGTAAAAGACAGTTAGAATCTGACCGGAATTTACCATTTGATTTCACATTTTTCTAGCTGTGTACCTCTGCAAGTATATAACCTCTGTGCTTACTAAGCTTCCTTAAATGCACAATGAGGTTAAAAGTAATATTAACTCATGTAGTCTTATGTGGGAAAAATACAGTATACGGTGTTAAATCCATTTTTGAAGGAAAAAAATCTCTCCAATGTGGCACACTTATAAATTGGTACTCCAATATATCTTAAATGCATAGTCTGTAAAATCATTGTCAGTCACATAAATTTCCTGCTTCAGTATCTGAAGTGGCTATTCCTTGTCCACTAAATAAATATAAACTGAGATCTGCGACATCGTCAACCATACCAGTGTCTACTCTTACACCTCCCTAGCTTTACTCTATGAAACAATTCAGTGGAGTCATTTGGTTCACAAGCATTATAGCTTCTTATTCCTCAGCCTTCTCTTATTCTGTCTCTTCTATATCTCAAAGCCCTCCCATTCCTTTTACAAGTCCAGGTATATTCCTAAGATCCAGGTAGGTAATAAACAACTAGGTGTCTGGATCAAAACAATGAGTGCATGCAGTTCAAAATGAAGGCACCATAATGAGACCACTAGGAGGGGTGGACTCACAGTATAATTGAATTCCATACCTCCCCAGATACACAACCCACAAAATGGAGAATAAATATGTTACACATCTTTACATACAAAAGTGAGAGTTCTGAGTCATATGTAAGGCCTTCCAGCCCAGGGTTCCAGCACCATGAAGAGGACTTGGTTTTGAAGGCCAACAGGACTTGAACACAAAAGTGCGTCAAGACTGAGAAATAGAGACTTCACCCTTAAGGGGTGTACACAAAATTTCACACATACTGGTACCAAGGGCAAAAGCAGTAATTTGATAGAAGACTGGCCCAGACCTACCTGCTGGTTTTGGAGGGTCTCTTGGGGAGTGGGGTAAGGGAGGCCCTGGGTACAAAGACCCTGGTGGCAGAAACATCAGGGCACATTCATTTGCATGAGCTCTCCTGGAGGTTGATACCTTCACACATCAAAACCTGGTCCCACAGAACAGCCTGTAGGCTTCAGTGCTAGGATGTCTGAGGTCAAGCAACATTGGCTGGGCACACGGCCCCACCTATCAGCAGACAGGTGCTGCCTGTGGACTTCCTGACCCCACAGGACATGCTTCTAGACAAAGCCCTGCACACCAGAGGATCAAGATCCAGCTTAACTCTCTAGAGGAAAGACATCAGAACTAAGAAAAACTACAGTCAGTCCTGCAGCCTGCAAACTGAGTCTTTAAATGCAGCCCAGACACTACTTTGGGACCAGCTGGCCCCTGGCCCTTGAGAGCAGAGTATACTTCTGGGACACACAGGATTTAACCTACAGAGGGCCACTTTTTTTTTCCAAGGTGGAGAAACATAACTAACCTACCACATACTTAAAAATACAAATAGCAATGTAGAAAAAAATGAGGAGACAGAGGAATATGTTTTGGATGAAGGATTAAGATAAAAACCCAGAGGAAGAACTGAGATAAGCAATCTACCTGAGAAAGAGTTCAGAGTAATGATCTTAAAGATGATCAAAGAACTTGGGAGGAGAATGGATGCACAGAGAGAAATTAGAAGTTTTTAACAAAGAATTTAAAAATGAAAAACCAAACAATAAATAATAACTAAAATGAAAAACACACTAGAAGGAATCAATAATAGACTAAATGAAGCAGATAAATGGATCAGTGAGCTGGAATACAGAGTAGTGGAAATCACCACTGCCAAACAGAAAATAGAAAATGAAAAGAAATTAGGACTGTTTAAAAGACCTCTGAGAAAACATCATACCCACTAATATTGGCATATATATAAGGATCTCAGAAAGAGAAGAGAGAAAGAGCCTGAAAATAGTATATAAAGAGATAATAGCTGAAACCTTTCCTAACCTGTGAAAGGAAAGTCACCAAAGTCTAGGAAGCAGAGTCCCATATAGGATTAACCCATAGAGGAACACACTAAGACATAGTGTAATCAAACTGACAAAAATTAAAGAGAGAATATTAAAAACAAGGGAAAAGCAACAAATAACATACAAGGGGACTCCTATAAGGTTATCAGATTACTTTTCAGCAGAAACTCTACAGGCCAGAAGGGAGTGGCACGATACACTTAAAGTGAAGAAAGGGGAAAAACCTACAACCAAATAATACTCTACCCAACAAAGCTCCTGTTCATATTCAATGTAAAAATCAAAAACTTTACACATAAGCAAAAGCTAGAAGAATTCAACACCAACAAACCAGCTTTACAACAAATGCTAAAGGATCTACTCTAGGCAGAAAGAAAAGGCCACAACTAATAACAAGAAAATTATGAAATGGAAAAGCTCATTGGTAAAGGCAAACATACAATAAAGGTAGGAAATCATCCACACACAAAGCTACTAGGGAAGTTAAATGGACAAAAATAGTAAAATTTTTTGTATCCACAATAAGTGGCTAACAGACACACAAAACAATGAGATGTAAAATATATAATATCAAAAAGGTAATTGTGAGACCTCCTTGGCAGTCCAGTGGTTAAGACTGCACTTCCACCGCTGGCGGCTGAGTTTGATCCTTGGTTGGGGAACTAAGATCCTGCATGTGGTGTGACATGGCCAAAAGAAGAAAAAAAACAAAAAGCAATTGTGAGCGGAGGAGAGTACAAATGCAGGTTATCTAAAATGCATTTGAAATTAAGAGGTCAGTAATTTAAAACAAGCATAGATAAATAGATAGATAGATAGATATGGCCTTCCCAGGTGGTGCTATTGGTAAAGAACCAGCCTGCCAGTGCAGGAGACATTAAGAGATGTGGGTTTGATCCCTGCATTGGGAAGATCCCCCGGAGAAGGGCATGGCAACGCACTCCAGTATTCTTGCCTGGAGAATCCCCTGGTGGGCTACAGTCCATAGTGTCGCTAACAGTCAGACATGACTGAAGTGACTTAGCATTGTGTGTGTATACATACACACACACATACACATATAAAAGCCTCACAGTAAACAAAAATCTCTGATATACACACAAAAAAGAAAGAGGAATCCAAACATAACACTAAAGACAGGCATCAAATCCCAAGCTGCTGTTGCTAAGTCACTTCAGTTGTGTGCGACCCCACACAGAGAAGAAGAAGGCGGCAATGGAACCCCACTCCAGTTCTCTTGCCTGGAAAATCCTATGGACGGAAGAGCCTGGTAGGCTGCAGTCCGTATGGTCGCTAAGAGTTGGATACGACTGAGTGACTTCTTTCACTTCTCACTTTCATGCATTGGAGAAGGAAATGGCAACCCACCCCAGTGTTCTTGCCTGGAGAATCCCAGGGACGGGGGAGCCTGGTAGGCTGCCATCTATGGGGTCACACAGAGTCGGACACGACTGAAGCGAATTAGCAGCAGCAGCAGCAGTAGCAGCTGCCTGAGGTAGTAGACAACAGGGCAAGTGACAGGTTCTAAAAAACTAATATGAAAAGAATAAAAAATGAGATGTTTATAGGAGGCTTTGAAAAGCTCAGATGTGAACCTTGGTATTGAAAAGGCCATACACATGTCCAGGGTTGTGCATATGCCCAGAAATGACCTGAGAAGGCCCTAAGGTCACAGTTCTAGGTAACTTTGAGAGTCTTCATAAGCAAGGATCAAACAGAGTTTTAAAGTGTCTTGGCTAAATGTTGACTGCATACCCCAAATTGCATACAGAGCCCCTTACCCAAAGTAAAATACTTATTGGTTTCAAGCATATAACGAAACTTCTGTCATTGTTTCAGGAAACCATATCTAGAGAATGAAAGGATAGTGTAAGAATGTATCTAACTGGAGAATAACAATAAAGAAATAGAAATTATTTTTTAAAGGAAATTCTGGAGCTGAAAAGTACAATATTGAAATGAAAATTACACTAAAGGGGCATAACTGTAGGCAAAAATCAGCAAAACTGAAAGATACGTAAATTGAGATGATCCATGCAAAAAGGGACAGAAAAATGAATGAAAATAATGAACAGAGCCTCAGGGACCTGGAGGACACCAAAAACCTCAACCAAAAACACACAAAAAGTCCCCACAACATACCCCTAACAGTTTTCACAGAGGATAAGAGATAGAAGGGGCAGAAGGAATATTTTTGAAGAAATAACTGGTGAAAATTTTCCAAATGTAATGATGAACAACAATCTACACATTTATGAAGTTCCATACATTCCAAGCAGAATAAACTCAAAGAGATCCACATGTATTGATAGATGTATCATAGTCAAGCTGTCAACAGCTAAAGAGAATTTTGAAAGCAGCAGGAGAGAAGTGACTTGTTGAGTCTAAGGAAACCTTAATAGGAACATTTGATTTCTCATTAGTAACCAGTAACATCAAAAAAAGTGGAATGATGTTTTCAAAGTATTGCAAGAAAAACACTGTCAACCACAAATTGTATATCCAGCAAAATCATCCTTCAAAATGGAAGGATCAACTTCCATCATTAGAGCATGAGGAGCTCCACTACCCACACTTAAAATTATTAAAACAAACAAACCAAAAAACATAACATAAAAAGAATTTGTTTTAACCCCAATCGTTCAAATACTATGGAAAGGGGCTTCCCTGGTGGTCTGGTGGCTAAGGCTCTGCCCCAGTGCAGGAAGCCCTGGGTTCAATACCTGGTCAGGGAACTAGATCCCACACGCTGCAACTAAGAGTTCCTACAAAAGATCCTGCACAGCCAAATAAATATGTAAATATTTTTAAAAAAAGACTTTGGGAAGGCCCAAAGAGGAAAGAACAAATTAAGAAATAAATATTTAAGAAAAAAATAGAAATATTTGGTAGGAAAGGTGAGAATCTGATACTTTAAGAGAGACTGCTACCTGCCTCCCTCCTCCTAGTCCATTGAGGTGGAAATTCACTTCAGTCTGCTGCAGCCAAGGGCTATTCCTTGTTTCTTCTACCAGCTATGAGGCCTTCTTCTTGGAAGAATCAGGATATCAGTGCTTCTAATACTGCCTGCAA
The DNA here is from genome assembly GCA_006410615.1 of Neotragus moschatus. NCBI lineage: Eukaryota > Metazoa > Chordata > Mammalia > Artiodactyla > Bovidae > Neotragus > Neotragus moschatus. The sequence continues at coordinate 564,861 of SJYA01003122.1, forward strand.
CTATCTATTGCTGAAGCCAAGTCCCATGTGAGTGTGGAGGGTGAGTTGAGGGTTCCCTTCTTTTAACCAACCTCCACTCACAGAATGGAGATTCTATTTTGAGCATGGTACACTGAGAATACTGGAGGAAGTATAATGGAAATGCAACTTCAAATGACAATGAGATAACATTTCACATTAACTAGGATGGTATAATAAAAGCAAAGCCAAGCAAATAATAGTAAGTGTTGGTGAGGAGAGACTTAGAAAAATTGAAACCATCATACATTCCTAACATCTATAATGTAAAATGGTACAGTTAATTTAGGAAGCAGTTCCTCAAAAGGTGAATCACAGAGTTACCATATGACCTAGAATTTCCAGTCCTAGGTTGTACTTAAGAGAACCGAATGAATTTGTTTATTTGAAATGTCTAGGATAGGCATATCTATAGAGACAGAAAGTAGTAGTTGTCAGGAGCTAGAGAGAGGGAAGAAAGGACAATGACTGCTAATGGTTATGAGCTTTCCTTTGCAATGATAAATATGTCCTAGAGTTAGTAATGGTAGTTACAGTGCAAGGTTATGAAAAAAAAGTCAAGTGTATTTCATATTTTAAAAGTTTAATGGTGAGTTTAATGGTATGTGTATTATATTGAGAGAGAAAGAAAGAGGGAGAGAATGAAAGAAATAGTTACTTTTCACTTGGAACTTGGTCATTAAGGCTTAGGAGTTTGGAAATTACTTGGCCAGCCTTACACAGTTTCAACCAGACACTAATAGCTTACCTCAGTTCCTGTTTCTCTCCAATCCCAATCCCGACTTCCCCCTGGCCACACTTTGCAGTCCTTATAGATTTTTGTAGAGCCTTGTACTTTCATTTGCCCCCATGAGAGCGAAGCAATTTCAGGGGATGACATAAGGATCTTAACTGAACTCTGAAATTAAAGGAAAAATATAATTAATCAATTTTAAAGTAAGTTTGAAACAGCTCCAAAATACTGGAGCTATACTATAAATACAATATATTTTAAAATATAATGCTATATATAAAATATAGTAAGCCCTGGTCCTCCATGAGTTAAGAAGCATCTCTCTCATTTATATAGTTGTCACTTCTTCTGTAGAGGCCTAAAAAGTGAAATGTTATTCTTGGGATCCTGACTCATCCAACCATGGAAACTAGATACTACAATTACTTTGCAGACTCTGGAGGGGATTCTCAGGATATTTCTTGAAAGATAAAATTAAAGGTGAATGGACTGCCCTGGTGGTTCTGTGGTTAAGACTCCACCCTCCCAATTCATGGGGCATGGGTTTGATCCTTGGTCAGGGAACTAAGATCCTACATACCATACTGTGCAGCCAAAAAATTAAAAAGTAATTAAATAAAATTAAAGGCAGAGGTTTACTTCAGCATGATGTAATAAGGAGGCTGACAAGTCCTTTCCTCCAAAGCAAGTATAGAGCTGGACAAAACTGTCAAAATAATGATTTGGCACTCCAGAAATATAGACATACTTCAAACTGAAGAAATGCCTATTCGTGAAAACTAGTGAATTTCAGATATGAACAGTGAGATATTTTGTTGTTCTTGCCTGGGATTACACTCATACCCCTACATCTGTTCTGTTGGCACAGAGGTTCAACTTGACTGGGGCAGGGCATGAAAACCAAGTCTTGCTGCTAAGGCAGAGGAGGCTTACTTGATTTAGAGCATAATCTGTTAACCTGGTGATCCCAATGGCAAATAAACATGGATGGCAGGTGGCTCTGCTTCTTCATTATTGTGAGCCTATTTGGAGCAAACAATTCGATTGTCAGAGTAGGCCAGGATTGAAAAGGAATTCCCAGAGGTGATACAGCCAAGGGTGCTGGATAAGCTTTCTACTATCCAGAGTGGAACAAAGGCTGTGAGAATATGCATCAAAGACAAGAATAGGCCTAAATCACGGAAATGTCTGGGCTAATGGAGCCTACAGAACATACAAAGTGAAAAGGTAATGGGGCTCTGGAGGACTCAGAAGAATATGAGAACCAGGAAGGAAATGAAAACGGCCTGAACACTGAATGTACTCCCCAGCACATACCGATCAGATCAGTAGAGAGGGTAACTCTTATTGGCTTGAGATGTTTGAACAAAATCTTTGATTAATCTTTGGCTGGACACTATGCTATACAGGCACAGAGGAGACCCCTAGGAAGCCAAGCTTAAAAATGAAAACAAGGGGAATTCCCTGGTGGTCCAGTAGTTAGGGCTTGGCACTTTCACTGTTGGGGTCCAAGGTTCAATCCCTGGTCACGGAGTTCCCACAAGCCGCGTGGCATGGCCAAAAGAAAAAAAGAGAAAAAGAAAAAAAAAAAAAAAAACAAAGAAAACAAAACAAGAAAAACAGAAAGAAAACCCCTTAATATAGATTTCAGTGGCTACACATTCCATCGGAGACAGAATTCCAGATTTAGTTTAGGCTAGTGACTACACAGAAACAAATAAGCTAAGAACGACAGTGTAGGGAAAGAATCCAAATTCAGACTTTCTATAGCACAGGGAATTATAGCCATTGTCTTATAATAACTGTTAGTGGAGTATAATTTGTGAAAACACTGAATCACTATACTAAAAACTAATATAATGTTTTAAAAATTATGATGACAAAGACTCAATCCATATAGAATTTCTCAATAAAGAGACATTAAAAAAAAAATCATTTAGCATTGATAAGTACAGTAACTAAAAGGGGCTTGTATCACTCAAGGTTCTCCAGAGAAACAGAACCAGTAGACCATATATATTAACAGATTTATTTCACAGAAGTGGCTTATGCAGTTGTGGGGGCAGGTTGGCAGCTTGCTGACTCTTAGGCAGAAATTGTCACTGCAGTACTAACGGATTACTTCTTCCTCAAGGAAATCTCACTTTTCCTTTTAAGGTCTTTCAACTAATTGAATGAGGGCTTCCAAAAGTACTGAGGATCATCTCCTTTATTTAAAAGTCAATTAATTGTAAATGTTGACTAGATCACAAAACACCTTCATCAGTTCAGTTCAGTTCAGTTCAGTCACTCAGTCGTGTCTGACTCTTTATGACCCCATGAATTGCAGCACACCAGGCCTCCCTGTCCATCACCAACTCCTGGAGTTCACCCAAACTCTTGTCCATCAAGTCGGTGATGCCATCCAGCCATCTCATCCTCTGTCGTCCCCTTCTCCTCCTACCCCCAATCCCTCCCAGCATCAGTCTTTTCCAACGAGTCAACTCTTCGCATGAGGTAGCCAAAGTACTGGAGTTTCAGTGTTAGCATCAGTCCTTCTAAAGAACACCCAGGACCGATCTCCTTTAGAATGGATTGGTTGGATCTCCTTGCAGTCCAAGGGACTCTCAAGAGTCTTCTCCAACACCACAGTTCAAAAGCATCAATTTTTTGGTGCTCAGCTTTCTTCACAGTTCAACTCTCATATCCATACATGACCAATGGAAAAACCATAGCCTTGACTAGACAGACTTTTGTTGGCAAAGTAATGTTTGCTTTTAAATATGCTGTCTACGTTGGTCATAACTTTCCTTCCAAGGAGTAAGCGTCTTTTAATTTCATGGCTGCAATCACCATCTGCAGTAATTTTGGAGCCCCCAAAAATAAAGTCTGTCACTGTTTCCACTGTTTCCCCATCTATTTCCCATGAAGTGATAGGACCAGATGCCATGACCTTAGTTTTCTGAATGTTGAGCTCTAAGCCACCTTTCTCAGTCTCCTCTTTGACTTTCATCAAGAGGCTTTTTAGTTCCTCTTCACTTTCTGCCATAAGGGTGGTGTCATCTGCATATCTGAGGTGATTGATATTTCTCCCAGCAATCTTGATTCTAGCTTGTGCTTCTTCCAGCCCAGCATTTCTCATGATGTACTCTCAGTCAGTTCAGTTCAGTTCAGTCGCTCAGTCATGTCCTACTCCCTGTGACCCCATGAATCGCAGCACGCCAGGCCTCCCTGTCCATCACCAACTCCCAGAGTTCACTCAGNCCATAAGGGTGGTGTCATCTGCATATCTGAGGTGATTGATATTTCTCCCAGCAATCTTGATTCTAGCTTGTGCTTCTTCCAGCCCAGCATTTCTCATGATGTACTCTCAGTCAGTTCAGTTCAGTTCAGTCGCTCAGTCATGTCCTACTCCCTGTGACCCCATGAATCGCAGCACGCCAGGCCTCCCTGTCCATCACCAACTCCCAGAGTTCACTCAGACTCACGTCCATCGAGTCAGTGATGCCATCCAGCCATCTCATCCTCTGTCGTCCCCTTCTCCTCCTACCCCCAATCCCTCCCAGCATCAGAGTCTTTTCCAATGACTCAACTCTTCGCATGAGATGGCCAAAGTACTGAAGTTTCAGCTTTAGCATCATTCCTTCCAAAGAAATCCCAGGGATGATCTTCTCTTTCAGGATTTGAAACAGCTCAACTGGAATTCCATCACCTCCACTAGCTTTGTTAGTATTGATGTTTTCTAAGGCCCACTTGACTTGACATTCCAGGATGTCTGGCTCTAGGTGAGTGATCACACCATCGTGATTATCTGGATTGTGAAGATCTTTTTTGTACAGTTCTTTTGTGTATTCTTGCCACTTTTTCTCAATATCTTCTGCTTCTGTTAGGTCCATACCATTTCTGTCCTTTATCGAGCCCATCTTTGCATGAAATGTTCCCTTGGTATCTCTAATTTTCTTGAGGAGAGCCCTAGTCTTTCCCATTTTTGTTGTTTTTATTTCTTTGCATTGATTGCTGAGGAAAGCTTTCTTATCTCTCCTTGATATTCTTTGGAACTCTGCATTCAGATGCTTCTATCTTTCCTTTTCTCCTTTGCTTTTCGCTCACAGCAGCACCTAGAAGGCAATGGCACCCCACTCCAGTACTCTTGCCTGGAAAATCCCATGGATGGAGGAGCCTGGTAAGCTGCAGTCCATGGGGTCATGAAGAGTCAGACACGACTGAGCGACTTCATTTTCACTTTTCACTTTCATGTACTGGGGAAGGAAACTGCAACCCACTCCAGTGTTCTTGCCTGGAGAATCCCAGGGAAGGGGGAGCCTGGTGGGCTGGCATCTACGGGGTTGCACAGAGTCGGACATGACTGAAGTGACTTAGCAGTAGCAGCAGCAGCACCTAGATTAGGGTTTGATCGGATTAACTGAGTACTATAGCTCAGCCAGGCTGACACATAAAACTAACCACGTCTGAGTGTGAGTGTGAAGTCGCTGTCGTATCTGACTCTGCAACCATGTGGCCTGTAGCCTACCAGGCTCCTCTGTCCATGGGATTTTCCAGGCAAGAATACTGGAGTGGGTTGCCATTTTCTTCTCCAGGAGATCTTCCCGACCCAGGGATTGAACCCAGGTCTCCTAGATTGTAGGCAAATGCTTTACCGTCTGAGTCACCAGGGAAGTGCTAACCATGTCTACCCCTTGTTAATTTGGTACCTACATACCTGTCCTTAAACTGTATTTAATCTCCAAATAAAGATAATAACAAGTGATATTTCTACCTATATTAATAACTACTAATCCATTTTTTAATGTATTATATAACAAAGGACATAAACACACTGTTTTTGGTTTTATGGTAGGAAGATATGTTTATAAAACATGATTCTTGATGAACAGTTAATATTATACTACAGAGAGAAGATGTGCAATTAACTATAAAATTTTCTCTTTTTCTTTGAAACCAGGAAGGGTGAAACTTTCAACTCTGTTGATCATTTAAAAAACTGTTTAGGATGTTCTGGATTCCTTGCACTTCCATATTAATATTAGCACCAACTTACACATTTCTACAAAAAAGCCAACATAATTTCTCTTTCAGTAAAAATATTTATTTCATCTGAGAAATAATTCTTCAATATCAGCCATGCTTTTAAGAAATAAGGATAGATAGATGCTGTTAAGAAAAAAGATGGTAAGACACTTCCAAAAGTGATTCTTCAATGAACAGAATTCTATGCAACAGAGAAGTCAGTTATCATTAAGAGAAAGAACCAGAAAATGGCTGGATTAAATCTTGTTTATATTACTTCTTTTTTTCATATAATTTCCTAAGAAACTATTTTGAAGAACATAAGATTCTTATATCTGTTAACACTGGCTTTTTCATTACATATAACACATACTTCTAAAAGTATTGTTTTAGAAGTGAGTTTTAAACCCAAGTAAAGATCCCCTGGAGAAGGGAAAGGCTACCCACACCAGTATTCTGGCCCAGAGAATTCCGTGGACTGTAAAGTCCATGAGGTTGCAAAGAGTCAGACATGACTAAGTGACTTTCACTAAGTAAATCTGTTCATCACTAACTAGGAATTCCCAAACTGGCTCCATGATCGAATCCAATTCACCTCAGTATACATTTGCCAGGCTTATAATATCTGTTAAAAAAAAAAAAGTGTAACAAATGCAAAGAGAGTATGTTGGGGAGATGGAAATTTGTGTAAATTATTCTGTTACAAGGCAGATTCTTATCAATGCAATTTGAGAGAATTGAAGGCTAAGTCATTAAATTTTAAAATTAAAGCATATTCAATTAAGTGCAGATATTGAGTTCAAAGATTTTCACAAATATATAAACTTGCCAAACATGATACCAAATGTACCTCGAAATTTCCCTTCTGCACCCTTCTAATCAATTCCCTTCTAAGATCAAAAGTAGCTTTTAATTGGTATTCCCACATATTAGTTAGAGCTTCATGTTGATGAAATTGTAAGTACCTACTCTTGTGTCTTTCTTCTTTCACTCAAAATGCTTCTGGGATTCATGAATGTTGTAACAGGTATCAGTGTGTATCAGTCTGAGCAGTAGTCTGTTGAAAGACTATATCATAATTTACTTACCCATTCTTCTAATGAACATCTGTTGTTTCTTTTTGGTATTTTGAATAAACTAGTCATTAATTCTGAATGAAAAACTAAGGTTTGGTGTTTTTTTTCCCATAACCCACGAATTCTTTTGGCCCAAGGAAAGAAGAGATGTGGTATTATGGGTGCTTATTATTTTTTTCTAAGAACAGACTTAGTGAACATCTGACCTAAACCTTGCTTTGTAATGAAACATCTCTTATCTTTTGGGTGGACATAACTTTTGATGCCTAAGGACTTTGTTCTAATGCCAATCTTGATTAGAAAAGGCAGAAACTCTAACCTTATTTATCAGCCCCCGCCTCTTTGAGTAACAGTGTCAACATTGAGAAAAGAAAAAATATAAAGCTGTTTTTTTTGAAAGTTATTTTTACAATCCCTAGAGAGAGCACGTAAGGTGCTGGAAAAGCTGAACGTGAAGAAATAGAAAGGCAGGGGTAGTATTATTAAATGATATAATTAAGTCTTTTGGTTTGAAGGTTTTTACCCCATCACAATTCATTCATAAAGATATAATTTTATTTAATATTGTGTACCTGCCTTTCATTTAAAGTCAATTAAATTATGACCTTATGAAGATTTTTGTATCTTTGCAAAACTGATAAGTTCAGGAGCCCAGGTCTAGAGTATCTCTTGGGAGTTTGAGAGTTCTACCAATATATTTTAGTTTTTTTTTTTTTAATTGAGGTATAGTTGATGTAAAGTGTTATGTTTTAGGTGCGCAACACAGTGATTCACAATTTTTAACAGTTATACTACATTTAAATTCACTATAAAATACTGGCTGTATTTCCTGTGTTGTACAATATATGTTTTAGTTTAGTTGTTTCATTTTGGTGTTGCTTATAACATTTTACCACATATTAAATTAAAACTTTTCTTTTGCTAGTATAATTCATCATCATACAAATATTCCTAAAGTGAGACTTTTCTTTTTTTAAACTTTATTGTGGCAAAATATATATAACATAAAACTTACCATTTTAGCCATTTTTAAGCACATAGTTCAATGGCATGAAGTACAATCACATTGTTGTGTAGACTTTATTTAATCAGTGCTTCTTAAACTGGAATTCTCAAGAGTATTTGTAAATTTTAAAAGAACATTTTTTTCCTTTAAAAAGGGTTTATATATTATTCAGGATTAAGAATCAGTATTCTAGTTAATAAATTTCTCTTACAATATAGAATTTTTTTCTCTTGATAAATGAGAATTCTTTCCTTAGTTAATAGTCTGACATAGAACATTATGGTTTTTCCCTTTTTTACCTAGAAATGCGGAACAAAATTTAATTTTTAATGTAGTAATCATTTTCTCTGTTCCCAATATAATGACTTGTCTATATATTTTTGTTGTTGTTCAGTTGCTCAGTCATGTCTGACTCTTTGTGACCCCATGGACTACAGCAGGCCAGGCCTCCCTGTCCTTCACTATCTCCCGGAATGTGCTCAAACTCATGTCCATTGAGTTATGCCATATACTTCTTTATTTTCTTTTAATTATAAATTGTCCTGTGATTTATATTTTGAAATTACTAAGTAGATACTATAGAAATTTTAAATGCACACTGAAATTTTTGGCTCAAAGTAGTAAACTATCAATTACAAACAATTGAATTCAATCTTAATTTTAGGGATTTACTTCAATAGTAGCAACTAATATTTTTAAAGTATTTACAATGTGCCAGGGGCTTCCCTGGTAGCTCAGTTGGTAAAGAACACGTCTGCAATGCAAGAGACTCCGGTTGGATTCCTGGGTTGGAAGATTCCCTGGAGAAGGACATGGCTACCCATTCCAGTATTCTGGCCTTGAGAATTCCCTGTACTGTATAGTCCATGGGGTTGCAAAGAGTCGGACAGGACTGAGCGACTTCTACTCACAATATACCAGGGCATTGTGCTAATCAATTTATTGTGAATTATATAATAAAATCTTATGATGTAGGTATTATCATCACCGCCCCCCACCCCCATTTCAGATTTTCAAAGAAATGAAAAAGTCTTCTCCAATGTCGTGAAGCGGTTCTGTTAGGACTCAAGTCTTCCTGAACTCCAAGTCCAGACTCTTAACCATAATGCACATTATATCCCAAGCTGCACATTCTGCTTTGCATTACTGGTGGATTTTCTGAGATTCTTTGTGGCAGAGTGCTCACTACCTTTCCCAACGAAGCAGAACTCTGTCTTTTAACAAACTTTTTGCTCTTGCAACAAATTTCCTACCAGGTGTGCGCTCAGGGCAGTCCTAGTCCACCCTCGATCTTGGTTCCGCTACAGAGATTGATCCCTAAGATCTCAGTCCTTTACAGGGCCCCTCGCCCTCCTACCCTGGCAAACTCAGGAGGGCCCAATCCTCTCAAACTTTGCTCCCTGAGAAGAGCCTGGAGCCTTCATACCCCGGATTTCCTAACACGGCCCCAACTCCTCAGACTGGAGATCCCGGCAGAGTCTNATTCCTGATATTGTTTATTTGTGTCCTTCTCCCTCTTGCCTCAGTCTGGATAGAGATTTATCAATCATTTTAATTTTTCTCAAAGAACCAGCTTTTGGTTTCATTGATTTCTGCTACTTATTGTTGTCTTTCCTCTGCTTGTTCTGTGTTACATTTGTGTTCTCTCACCTCCCCCCTTTTTAAAGTAGAGCGCTTTTTTCTCTCATTTTATTATGTAACTTTCAGTTATACAGCATTATAACTGAAAGCATTATAGTTTAACATCTGTGTGTACTGCAGAGTATAAATCTGTTTACCATCTATTACCTTACACTCAGGACTACCCAGGTGACGCAGTGGTAAAGAATCCGCTTGCTAGTGCTGGAGATGCATGAGATGTGGATTCCATCCCTGGATTGGGAAGATCTCCTGGAGTGGGAAATAGCAACTTGCTCCAGTATTCTTGCCTGAAGAATTCAATGGACAGAGAAGCCTGGCAGGCTACAGCCCTTGGGATCTCAAAGAGTCAGACATGACTGAGAGCACAAGCACGCATGCACACACACACACACCACCCCCCCCAAACAGTTGACCGCCTTCACCCATTTTGCCCACTCCCCAAATCAGCTTTGCTGCTGGTAACCACTATTCTGTTCTCTCTATCTGTGAGTTTGTTTTTGTTTTATTTTGTTTGTTGGATTTCATTTTTTTTCAGATTTCACATATGAGTAAAATCATACAGTGTTTGTCTTTGACTTACTTCACTCAGCATAATGCCCTCAGGGTCCATTCTTGTCACAGATGGCAAGATTTCCTTTTTTATGGCAGTGAACATAGGGATATATCTTTTTGAATGTGTTTCCATGTTCGTTGGAAAAAATACCCAGGAGTAGGGTAGCTGGGTCATGTAGTGTTCTATTCTTAATTTTTGAGGAAATCCATACTATTTTCTATAGTGGCTATACCAATTTACAGTAAATTATTTTGTTTTCACTTTCTGCTCTGTCTGGGTGAATTCCATCATTTTTCTTCTTACTTAGTTACTGATTCATTTTTCTACCTCATCCAGACTGCTGTTGAACCTCTCTCAGTTCAGTTCAGTTGCTCACTTGTGTCTGACTCTTTGCGACCCGATGAATCGCAGCATGCCAGGCCTCCCTGTCCATCACCAACTCCTGGAGTTCACTCAGACTCACGCCCATCGAGTCAGTGATGCCATCCAGCCATCTCATCCTCTGTGGTCCCCTTCCCCTGTCCCCAATCCCTCCCAGCGTCAGAGTCTTTTCCAATGAGTCAACTCTTCACATGAGGTGGCCAAAATAGCATTTCATTATTATTATTATTGGTTCAATTATAACTTTTTATGAAAATTTTGTTTGGTAGTTTCTTATATTTTCTCTCTTTGTTGAGGTTCTCGTTTGTTCATACATTCTTCTCCCAAGTTCAGTGAGTACCTTTATGAGTATTACTTTGGACTCTTTATTGGATAGATTGCTTACCTTTATTTTGTTTAGTTGTTTTTCTGAGAGTTTTATCTTGTCTTTTGATTGGAACAGACTCCTCTGCCTTTTCATTTTGCCTGATTCTCTTTGTGTGTATATTAGGTAAATCAGCTACCTCTCCCAGTCTTGAAGGAGTGGCCTTATATAAGAGATACCTTATACTGCTCAGAAGTGCAGTCCTGCCTGGCGTTCAGATGCTAGTACTCAATGGGTACCTGTGTGGGGGCTGCGTGCCCCCTCTGGCAGTGTCAGAGTTGAGCTGCTGCTGTGATGCACTGGTGGGTGGCACTGGTCCTGAGAATGACTGTGGGGTCTGGCTGCTAGGTGCTGGTAGGAGGGGGTTTCATCTGGCTGGCTTTCAGGCCTGGAGGAGGCACAGAGGTATGGGGCTCTTGGTGGGCCATGCCCACTGATGTTAACAGGTAGTAATATCAGTGGTCTCAAACTTTTTGGTTAAAAAAAAATCTTTTTGATACCAGGGACTGGTTTCATGGAAGACAGTTTTTCCATGGAATGGAGTAGAGAGTGGGGGAGAAGGGATGGTAGGGGTGGTGGTGGAGATAGTGGTGGTTTGCGAGATAACGTGTGCACTGGGGAGCTTCGCACAGTGGCCTGCCGCTCACCGCTTGCTGTGCAGCCAGGTTCCTAACAGCCACAGCCAGTTCTAGTCCTTGGCCTGGGGACTGAGGGCCCCTGGTTTAGGTGGAGATTTCCAAAGTGGCTTCCGCCAGCGTCTTCGTCCCTAGGAAGCATCCCGAGTGGTTTCTCTAGATGGATATTTCAAAATCAGTAAGTAGATCCCCTTTCCCTCTGGCCTGGGTCTTTTCAAACTTGTGTTTATGCACTGGTGTTTCAGTTGATGCAATCTTATGCAGTTCCCTTAGGAGCAGCTGTTGTTTTGTTTGTTATCATTCTGTAGTTTTCCTAGACATATTCCTTGTTTCTTGTTTTTTTTTTTTCTTCATTTTATATCCTTATTAACTGTGCTGGGTCTTCATTGCTGTGTGTGGGCTTTTGCTAGTTGCAGTGAGCTGGGAGTACTCTTCATTTCTGGTTCATGGCTTCTCCTTGCAAAGTGTGTGCTCTAGGCATGTGGGCTTCACTGGGCTCAGTAATTGGGGTTTATGGGCCCCGAAGCACTGGCTCAGTAGTTACAGCTCACAGACTTAGTTGCTCCTCAGCATGTGGGATCTTCCCAGACCAGGAATCAAATGACGCCTTCATTGGCAGACTGGACCCCTCTGGGAGTCTTTGTTGTTGGTNTGTGGGCTTCACTGGGCTCAGTAATTGGGGTTTATGGGCCCCGAAGCACTGGCTCAGTAGTTACAGCTCACAGACTTAGTTGCTCCTCAGCATGTGGGATCTTCCCAGACCAGGAATCAAATGACGCCTTCATTGGCAGACTGGACCCCTCTGGGAGTCTTTGTTGTTGGTTTTTAAAGCCAGGTGTTTGGGGAACTCCTCTGCTCAGAATGTGAGGGTTGGGATGCCCAATGTGAAACTCAGATCCCTCTCTCTTCAGGGAAAATAGCCATACTTTTGTGATCCTTCCCAGTTGTGGATTGTGGGCGAGGTGTGGTTTTTCCTTTGGAGTATCTGTGTCGTCTACCTGTGTCACTGCTGTCCTTTTGTCCTTTGTTATGGAGATTCTTCTCATCTAGTTTGCAGGTCTCTTTCAGAGGGAATTATTGTATTTACTTGTGGATTTGTTGTTTCATGGGAGGTGAGTTCAGGATCTTTCTGCATCGTCAAATGGAATCTGACCTCCTTCATTTGCTCTTTTTAAAAAATTTTAATTGAGGTATAGTTGACTGACATACAGTATTAGTTTCAGGTGTGTAGCATAGTGATTAGACATTTATATTATTTCCATTTTGAGACGATCACTGTGATAAGCCTAGTTACCATCTGTCACCATTTAAAGTTATTATAATATTGCCTGTGTTCTGTATTCTGAATGTTACGTCCCCATGACATTTGTTTTATAACTAGAAGTTTGTGCCTTTTGATTTTATTTGGCTGCACTGGGTCTTAGTTGTGGCATGCAGGATCTGGTTGCAGCTCACAAGCTCTCAGTTGCGGCATGTGGGATCTGGTTTCCTGACCTGGCACCTGCATTGGGAGTGCAGAGTCCTAGCCACTGGACTATTAGGGAAGTCCCTACTGTATTTTTAACGTCAGACACTGTAGTTTTCCTCTCTGAAATTTTTATTTATGTCTTTTTAAAGAAATATTATCCATGTCTTCATTTAACACATTCAGTCTTTGCTCTAGATTCTTGAACCAATGCATTATAGTAACTTATGATCATATAATACCTTTTCATGTCCCTGTCTATTCTTTCTATTCTTTGAGTCACTTCTGAGTCAGATTTAATTGTTTTTTTCTTTTCATGGTAGGTTTAATTTTCTGCTTTCGTTTTTATGTCTGGTAATTTTTGATTTGATACTAGACATTGTTCATTTTAACCAAGCTAGATGCTAGATATTTTTGTATACCTGTTAATGTAATAGTCTTATTAAATTCTGGACATGATTCAGTTGCTTTGGAACTGTTTACTTTATATCTTGCTTCTAAGCTTTTTTAGGTGGGACAGGATGTGTGTTTATTGCAGAATTTATTTTCTTCTGACTGACAGCAAGACTCATTTTTCTGTAGTCAAATAGTAAATATCTTAGGCCTTGTGAGCCATTTCATCTTTCTGGCAGCTACCTATCCCTTCTGTTATAGTGTGCAAGCACTATACTCCATAGGGAGTATTTAAAAGAGTGAGGATTTTGTGAGATTTATTCTTGACACTGTAATCTGAATTTCATCTAGTTTTCAATTGTCATGAAATATTACAACATGACTTTTTTTTTTTTTTTTTTTTAATAATGTGGAAGCTATCCTGAGTTTTTGGGCTGTACAGAAGCAGAAGGTGGACCAGATTGATCCATGGGATATAATTTACTGACCTCTTCTCTAACCAATCCTATGTGAAATATGACCTTTTTCTATTTTGGCTCTTGGGGACAGAACTTAACAAGACTTGTATGGGTGCTGGGTGCGTTATTTCCTCTAGGCCTTTTAGTGATTCTTTCCCTCATCTTGGGTAGTTTCCTCACATATGTACACTGATCAGTACTTTGCTGAAGACTCAGAAAGGGCTGTTTGCAGATTTCCAGAGTGGTCTCTGCACCTCTAACCTCTTTGGTCACTACTTCATGAATGCTAATTCTTATCTCCAGTTTGCCTTTTGACTCCCAGCCTCCCCTCTTTGACAGAGGGAAATTGCCAGATTTTGGCTGGGTCCTCTCTCTTTGCCTCTTACCCCAGTAATACACTGGGATAACTGTGTTTATTGTCTTTGTTTCCAATCTTTTATGTGTCACTGNTTGGTCACTACTTCATGAATGCTAATTCTTATCTCCAGTTTGCCTTTTGACTCCCAGCCTCCCCTCTTTGACAGAGGGAAATTGCCAGATTTTGGCTGGGTCCTCTCTCTTTGCCTCTTACCCCAGTAATACACTGGGATAACTGTGTTTATTGTCTTTGTTTCCAATCTTTTATGTGTCACTGTTCACTGTCTTTTCTCACCTCTTGTGTGATGTCTTGAGTGCTGCTGTTTTATATATTATGTTCTGTTATTTGGTTGTTTCAGGTAAATACTATTTCTGTTGCTCTATATTAATTGGAAACACAAGCCTATTACTTTTTCTCCCTCTCTGTTTTTTTTTCTGTTTGTTTTTTTACTGTCATTTTAAGGGATTTGTGGAGAAGGGACAGCCCACTCTCTTGGTGCAATGTACCTCCATTATTTTGAGAATTAAAATATTGAGACCTTTTCATTTCCCAAGTGTGCATTTAGTGCGTACTGCATGTTTAACCCCTTTTCTGGGTCTTATGAATGAAATTCTAAAGGAACTTCCATTATAGGTGGTCTCCAAAATTAAATAATGAACATAGTGCCTATCCATGAAATAAGGGATTTGTGGAAAAGGGACAGTCCACTCTCTTGGTGTAATGTACCTCCATTATGGATTCCTTTTGGATTTACTAGCTTGAGTGAATCATAACCAAAGGTCCACAAATCATTTATTTTTAAATGCCAATTTTAGATTTCCCATCTCTTTCAGAATTTTCCACAGTTTCTTGTGATCCACACAGTCAAAGGCTTTGGCATAGTCAATAAAGCAGAAATAGATGTTTTTCTGGAACTCTCTTGCTTTTCCCATGATCCAGCGGATGTTGGCAATTTGACCTCTGGTTCCTCTGCCTTTTCTAAAACCAGCTTGAACATCAGAAGTTCACAGTTCACATATTGATGAAGCCTGGCTTGGAGAATTTTGAGCATTACTTTACTAGCATGTGAGATGAGTGCAGTTGTGTGGTAGTTTGAGCATTCTTTGGCATTGCCTTTCTTTGGGATTGGAATGAAAACGGACCTTTTTCCAGTCCTTAATCATTCATAAAAGACAGTTTATGATTGTCAACTTGAAATTGACAGTGTGAGTAGAATTGATTGGTTGGTATAAATGCACATTGGCAACAGTCTGTTTTCTGTGTTTCCTTTAGAGGTTTTAGTAATCTTATCTGTTTTTCTATCTGCTTCTTTAAGTATGAGCAAGAAGTGTGTATTATTGTTTATTCACTTGCTAATCAGTCAGTTCCTTGGGTTATGAGAAGAGTATGTTTTTGAATGAATTGTTTCTAAATTTTATTTTGTCAATATAGTTGATTTACAATATTGTGTTAGTTTCTCCTATATAACAGTGATTCAGTCGTATATCTACACACACACACACACACACACACACACACACACACACATTCTTTTTCATATTCTTTTCCTTTATGTTTAATCATGGGATATTTAATGTACTTCCTTGTGCTATAGAGTAGGACCTTGTTTGTCCATTATATGTATAATAGTTTATATCAACTAATCCTAAACTCCCAATTCACCCCCCACCCCACCCTCTGCTTGACAGCTACAGTCTGTTCTCTGTGTCTGTGAGTCTGTTTCTCTTTCATATTTAAGTTCATTTGTGTTGTCTTTTAGAGTCCACATATAAGTCATATCATATGTTATTTGTCCTTTTCTGACTTAACTTCACTTAATATGATAATCTCTAGGCCTACCCATGTTGCCAGTGACATTATTTTATTCCTTTTTTTATGGCTAAGTAGTTTCCATTGTATGTATGTATGTAGAAGGCAGTGGCACCCCACTCCAGTACTCTTGCCTGGAGAATCCCAGGGACGCTGAACCTGGTGGGCTGCCATCTATGGGGTCCCACAGATTGGAACATGACTGAAGTGACTTAGCAGCAGCAACAGTTTCCACTGTATGTATGTAGTACATCTTCTTTATCTGTTGATGGACATTTAGGTTACTTTGTTTTCATGTCTTGGTTATTGTAAATAGTGCTGCTGTGAAGATTGGAGTGCATATATCTTTTTGAATTACAGTTTTTTCTGGGCATATGCCCTGAGGTGGGATTGCTGAATCATATGGCAACTCATACTTTTTTGAGGAACCTCCATACTGTTTTCCACAGTTGCTGTACCAATTTACATTCTGACCAACAGTATAGAAGGGTTCTCTTTTCTTCACACCCTCTCCAGCATTTATTATTTGTAGACTTTTTTTTTTTTTTTTTGCCATACATTGACATGAATCCACCACAGGTGTACATGAGTTCCCAATCCTGAACCTCCTCCCACCTCCCACCCCATATCATCTTTCCGGATCATCCCCGNTTGGCAATTTGATCTCTGGTTCCTCTGCCTTTTCTAAAAGCAGCTTGAACATCAGGAAGTTCACGGTTCTGTTGAAAAACAAAAGAGTGGTTAGGGAGGAGTAGTAATAGTCTTTATGTTGTCACAGCAACCTTTTAGCTGGATTACATTTTAGAAATGTGTAATGCCTCAGAGTGCATAGGCACGAGTAACCCAAGATAACCCAGATACTGAGCTGTGCAAAACGGTGCTTGATTCATAACTTAGGTCTTCTAAACCATTCTTCCATCCGTTTGATACTTTTAAGAAACGTTACAGTGAGGCTTGGATTGGAAGGCTAGAGGTCTGGAATCTTCCTTTCGCTGTCTTTGATCTTTTGCAATTTCTATCACATCTTAGTTGCTAAGTTTTCTAGTTTATCAGAGAGTGTACTTTCAGTTCAAAAATGCTAAATCCTATGATTACTTCTGTGTTATTCTAAGGCAAATAAATACCTACCTCAATACTTAGATTTGGACATTGAATATTAGAGCTGTAAGTCTTTAGTTTACCTGGTACAACTCTTATCTATGGATGAAAAAATTGAGGTTTGCACCGCCTGACTCTTTCTAGTGCTTTTCATTATATACATGTAACACAGTTTTAAAGAGTACTTAGTTGTATATTAAGTGCAGGTTTTTAAGTACAGTGTGAACTTCCCTGGTGGCTCAGACAGTTAAGAATCTGCCCGCAATGTGGGAGACCTGGATTCTGTCCGTGGGTTGGGAAGATCCTCTGGAGAAGAGAAGGGCAACCCACACTAGTATTCTTGTCTGGAGAATCACATGAACAGAGGAGCCTGGTGGAGTTCAGTCCATGGGGTCACAAAGAGTCAGACATAACTAAACAACTCTTTCTTCTGAACGTTTGAAATGTTGAAGAATATGAGCAATAAGACATGGTGGTACACATAAATTTATTTGATTTTATTATTAAATGTCTGTATGTATATGTTGCCTTTCTAAATCGTGACCAAACAAAAAGTTGTGGTTTCTGCTTTTAAAAATGAACAGATCAATAGGAATTACATAAAAGACAGATTAAAATTGGTGAGGGTGCTTGTTAGAAATTTTGAAATTTTCTAGATTTTGCAGTTTTCCTTGATGGCAGTTGTCTACATCTTTTCTACTGCCACCTCAGCCCATGCCATCATTGTCTTTTTTGTTTGTTTGTCTGTTCCAGTTGCAGCACACAGGATCTTTGATCTTACTTGTGGCATGTGGTATTTAGTTCCCTGACGAGGGATCAAACCCAAGTCCCCTGCATTGGGAGCATGGAGTCTTAACCATTGGACCACCAAGGTAGTCCTGCCATCATTATCTCTTGCCTGGAGTATGGCACTAGCTTCACAATTAGTAGTATCCCCCTTCTCCTCACCCCCCAGCTCTGTTTCATTCCTCAGAACAACCGAAGTAATCTCCATAGCTCCTGTATCTTTTTAAATATAAAATATAAAACTTATACAAAATTAAAAGGTTGTATAATGCAGTTTCACATGCTCATCACCAAGGTTCAGTGAAATTTTGTAATTTTGTGTCATCTATAACTCTGTCCTCTATTGTCTAGGTTATTATGAAGCAGATCCTAGACACAGAAAAATCTTCTAAAAACTTCATCAGGGATGTTGCCTCGTTGTTCAATGCCTAAGACTCCCAATGCAGGGGGCCCAGGATCAATCCTTGGTCAGGGAGCTAGATCCCACTTCCTGCAACTAAGACCTGGTGGAGCCAAATAAATATTTAAAAAGCCAGAAAACTTAGATGAGGAAGCTTTCCTAAATCCCTCCTTTGATGTCTCATTACACTCAAAATCAAAACTCTACATGGCTTCCAAGGCTTTTTGAGATAATGACCTTTGCTTACTTCTTTAGTGCCATCATTCACCGTTTTCTCTTTCCTACCACACTGCATGGTTTTAGTTGCCACAGAACTTCTCTACAGGCATTTCCATGTGCCTGGCACATTCTTCCCTTCCTTGGCTTAATTGGCTGCTGCTCTATGGTATTTTCTTAATTAGACAGCTTTTCACTGATGGTTTATCCTATGTAAAAATGTTTTCCTAAAATGCTGGCAGTTAGTGCATTTAGGTGAAGGGTCTTTCAGATTTTTACTAGATTTAAAATTATTGCAAGAAAAAATATTGAAGGAAAATCCCTCCTCCTTCTTGAATACTTTGATATCAGTTTCTCTTAAAATTTAAGTCTTTCTCGCCTTTCTTCCCTACCTATCCTTTCCTTCCTCCCGTGATTATTTAATTGATTAAGAGAGAAAAGGGAAATAGTATTATCTGATGAGAGAGTTGGAAGCATATGTTATTGGAAGCTATTGCCTTAAGTACCTTAGACTCCCTTGGCAAGGATGCTGTTTGTTAAGTGTATATAAGGAAAGAGTAACCCTTTAAAGATGGCCTGATGTGAGGGTGGCTTGCTTCATCTTACCTGGAGGCCTTTCCTCTCCATGAACATCTACCTTCTTTAGGAAGAAATGCTGGATGCTGGTTATCAGACCTCGAGCCATGCTGATGTTTGTAGTAGTAGGTACACTGGCTGCTTTTTCATCACCGACTCGATGGACATGAGTTTGAGTGAGCTCCAGGAGTTGGTGATAGTCAGGGAAGCCTGGCGTGCTGCAGTCCATGGGGTTCCAAAGAGTCGAACATGACTGAGCGACTGAACTGACTGACTGACTACTTTGTAGCAGAGATATTTTCACAGTTTTGATTCTGGAATAATATGAGCCATGTTTGGTGGTGTGTCTCTACCTATACTGAATCAGTGGTATGATTCTCAGTGAAACCCAAAATGTAAACGGAGCATTAATTAGATACCCCTTCCTATGTAACAACTATTCTTGAATTTTTTTTCCCATTATGGTAATAGCTTAGTGATTTATATTATCTGGCATCTTGCATCTCTAAACTATAGCTTTTCAGATAGTGACGTGAGTTACAGTTCAGAGTCTTGAGCCATTAGTTTTTTTTTTTTTTTAGTCTTCAGAAAACTTTTAGGGTGATTAATTAAATGAACTTTTGAAGATAGGTATATAAAAACATAATAGTTATTTCAAGGATCAAGTGGACTCTGGGACCAGTGTCATTATGTCTAAAACTGTGCTCCCCCACCAGAGTTTATAGAAACTGGGATTAAGTAAAAGTGTTTTGTAAGCTTATACTTAAATCCCTTTATCTGAAATCAATGTCCTTTTATCAGTGGCCTACATAAAATCAACTGTTTTGTGACTCCAAGTGTGTCTCTGTTTATAAGCATAGAGGATGTTTAAGTAAAAGACATCATTGAGAAATGAGAAGAATTGTGTCATTTAGCTATTAAGAGCAGCTGTAAATTTCTACCATTAAAAAGGCAGAATTGTAAATAATAAAACTAGAAATACAGAAGCAGCAGCATTCGTAAGACTTGGTGCTGGGAGGGTGCTTAGAAAAATGTCAGCTATAGAATGTCTTTGGGGAGTGGATCAGTAATATGTTCTGGGATTCTGCCACTACTGCTGCTTCCATACCTGAATCATTTTGGCAGGCCCTCCGTGAATTCACACATTGCCTGACCTTTTCTTTTGCTTCAGAATCTTTCACCTTCCTGAGACCTTGTGAAAGAAACGGGTCCATTAAAGGTTATGTATCAAATCTATCATGTGAAAAGGCAGAGAATTAGTATGGGACAAAATTTGTAGTTTTCAGAATGACTTGAATCTGGTTAATAGATAATTCTTAGAAGTTAATAATTCCTAATGTTCCCAAAATTAAGTTATTAAGAAATGTTCCAGGAGATAAATAAGTGAATTTATAGATTGTCAGAGTGTGTGTTAAGAGAATGATCATATGTTTAAAAAAATATGATTGATAACTTATGGCTGTACCAAACTCTAGTCACTTGCCTCATGTGGCTATTTAAATTAATTTTAAAAATCACTAAAATTAAGTTAAGTTCCTTAGTTTTATTAGCCACATATCAAGTATTAAATAGGCGCATGCAGCTAATGACTACTGTTTTGGAAAGTGCAGATATTGGCAGCATTGTTTAAGAGAACGTGAAGTATGAGAATTGTAATATTTTCAATTTAACTATTATGCTGGTTAATTTTTTTGTTGAAATTCTTGTCTATTTCTTATCAACAGACAAAATATTAAGAGCTACAGGTGTCTATTAGGTGATTAGCCTATCAGTTATGTTTGCAATAAAAAGTATAAGTAAATTGGATGTTAGATAGTCTTATTGTGATGCCGATTTTGCAGTAATTTTTAATATCAAGTCTTTATGTTATATACCTGAAACTAAATATAATGTTATATGTCAGCTGTATCACCACAAAAAAATAAGTAGATTGTTAGTTAAATTATGGGGTTTTATAATTATAAATTTTATATATTATAAATTACAGTCTATAAATTTTAATTTTAAATGTGCTTGCTCTGTGTGATCCAGTGCAGTAGCACTAGTTGTATGTGGCTCCTGAGCACTTGAAATGTGGCTGATGTGAATTGAGATGTGCTGTAAGGATAAAATGATAATGTTTTGAATACTGAGTAGCCCCCAAAAGTGTACAGTGAATGAAGACAGTCAAAAATTACAAACTTAACAGTTACAAAGTAAGTATGTTATGGGAAGGTAATATACAACATAGTGACTACAGTTAATAATGCTGTACTGCATATTTGAAAGTTGCTAAGCAGGTAGAAACCACAGTCACAGAAAACCAACCAATCTGATCATGTGGACCACAGACTTGTCTAACTTAATGAAACTGTGAGCTATGCTGTGTAGGGCCAACCAAGATGGACAGATCATGGTGGAGAGGTCTGACAAAAAGTGGTCTGCTGGAGAAGAGACTGGCAAACCACTTCAGTATTCTTGCCTGGAGAACCCCATGAAAGTATGAAAAGGCAAAAAGATAGGACACTGAAAGGAGAACTCCCCAGGTTGGTAGGTGCCCAACATGCTACTGGAGATCAGTGGAGAAATAACTGCAGAAAGAATGAAGAGACAGACCCAAAGCAAAAACAACACCCAGTTGTGGATGTGAGTGGTGACGGAAGTAAAGTCCAATGTTGTAAAGAGCAATATTGCATTGCAACCTGGAATTAGGCCCATGAATCAAGATAAACTGGAAGTGGTCAAACAGGAGATGGCAAGAGTGAACATCGACATTTTAGGAATCAGTGAACTAAAATGGACCAGAATGGCAGCATTTAATTCAGATGACCCTTTTCTACTACTGTGGGCAAGATTCCTTTAGAAGAGATGGAATAGCCATCATAGTCACAAAAGAGGTCTGAGATGCAGTACTGGGGTGTAATCTCAAAAACGACAGAATGATCTCTGTTTTTTTCCAAGCAAACCATTCAATATCACAGTAATCCAAGTTATGCGCGACCAATAATGCTGAAGAAGCTGAAGTTGAATGGTTCTATGAAAACGTACAAGACCTTCTAGAATTAACACCCTCCAAAGATGTCCTTTTCATTATAGGGAGCTGGAATACAAAAGTACGAAGTCAAGAAATACCTGGAGTAACAGGCAAATTTGACCTTGGAGTATAGAATGAAGCAGATCAAAGGTTTGCCAAGAGAACACATTGGTTACAGCAAACATCCTCTTCCAACACAAGAGAAGACTCTACACATGGATATCATCAGATGGTCAATACCAAAATCAGCCTTTGCAGCCAAAGACGGAGAAACTCTATGCAGTCAGCAAAAACAAAACCAGGAGCTGACTGTGGCTCAGATCATGAGCTCCTTATTGCCAAGTGAAAGTGAAGTCGCTCAGTCTCTTTGAGACTCCATGAACTGTGTGTCCATGGGATTTCCAGGCAATAGTACTGGAGTGGATTGCCTTTTCATTCTCCAGAGGATCTTCATGACCCAAGTATCGAACCCAAGTCTCCCACATTGTAGACAGATGCTTTACCATCTGAGCCACCAGGGAAGTCCTTATTGCCAAATTCAGACTTAAATTGAAGAAAGTAAGGAAAGCCACTAGACCATTCAGGTGTGACCTAAATCTAATTCCTTACAATTATACAGTGGAAGTGACAAATAGATTCAAGGGATTAGATCTGACAGACAGAGTGCCTGAAGAACTATGGATGGAAGTTTGTGACATTGTATAGAAGACAGGGATCAAGACCATCCCGGAGAAAAAGAAATGCCAGAAGGCAAAATGGTTGTCTGAGGAGACCTTACAAATTAGCTGTGAAAGGAAGAGAAGTGAAAGGCAAAGGAGAAGAGGAATGATATACCCATTTGAATGCAGAATTCCAAAGAATAGCAAGGAGAGATAATAAAGCCTTCCTCAGTGATCAGTGCAAAGAAATAGAGGAAAATAGAATGGGAAAGATTAGAGATCTCGTCAAGAAAATTAGAGATACCAAAATTATACCTATCTTTGCATATTTTCATGCAAAGATGGGGGCAATAAAGGACCAAAATGGTATGGACCTAACAGAAGCAGAAGATATTTAGAAGAGGTGGCAAGAATACACAGGAGAACTGTACAAAAAAGATCTTCATGACCAAGCTAACCATGATGGTATGATCACTCACCTAGAGCCAGACATCCTTGAATGTCAAGTCAAGTGGGCCTTAGGAAGCGTCACTACGAACAAAGCCAGTCAAGGTGATGGATTTCCAGTGGAGCTATTTCAAATCCTAAAAGATGGTGGTGTTAAAGTGCTGCATTCAGTATGCCAGCAAATTTGGAAAACTCAGCAGTGGCCACAGGACTGGAAAAGGTCAGTTTTATTCTAATCCCAAAGAAAGGCAATGCCAAAGAATGCTCAGACTACCGTACAATTGCATTCATCTCACCTGCTAGCAAAGTGATGCTCAAAATTCTCCAAGCTAGGCTTCAGAAGTATGTGAACCATGAACTTCCAGATGTCCAAGCTAGATTTAGAAAAGGCAGTGGAACCAGAGATCAAATTGCCAACATCTGTTGGATCATCAAAAAAGCACGAGAGTTTCAGAAAAATAATATATTTCTTCTATATTGACTATTCCAAGATCATGGCATCTTGTCCCATCACTTCATGGCAAATAAATGGGGAAACAATGGAAACAGTGACAGAATTTAGTTTTTGGGCTCCAGAATCACTGCAGATGTTGACTGTAGCCGTGAAATTAAAAGATGCTTGCTCCTTGGAAGAAAAGTTATGACCAACCTAGACAGCATATTAAAAAGCAGAGACATTACTTTGCCAACAAAGGTCTGTCTAGTCAAAGCTATGTTTTGCTGGTAGTCATGTATGGATGTGAGATTTGGACTATAAAGAAAGCTAAGCGCCAAAGAATTGATGCTTTTGAACTGTGGTGTTGGAAAGATTCTTGAGAGTCCCTTGGACTGCAACGAGATCCAACCAGTCCATCCTAAAGGAAATCAATCCTTGGAAGGATTGATGCTGAAGCTGAAACTCCAGTACTTTGGACACCTGATGCAAAGAACTGACCATTTGAAAAGACCCTGATGCTGGGAAAGATTGAAGGCAGGAGGAGAAAGGGACAACACAGAATGACATGTTTGCATGGTGTCACTGACTCAATGGACATGAGTCTGAGTAAGCTCCGGGAGTTGGTGATGGACAGGGAGGCCTGGCGTGCTGCAGTCCCTGTAGTCACATAGATTTGGATAGGACTGAGCAACTGAACTGAGCTGAACTGAAGCAAGTAGATCTTAAAAGTTCTCATAAGGGCTTCTGTGGTGATCCAGTGGTTAAGAATCCTCCTGCCAATGCAGGAGACACAGGTTTGACCCCTGATCTGAGAAGTTTCCATATGCCACAAGGCAGCTAAGCCCATGTACCACAACTGTTGAAGCCCTTAAGCTCTGGAACTGGTGCTCTGTTACAAGAGAAGCCACTGCAGTAAGAATACCATGCACTGCAACTAGAGAAAGTCCACATGCAGCAATGAAGACCCAGCTCAGCCAATAAATAAATAAATAAATAATTTTTTTAAGTTCTTATAAGAAAAAAATTGTAACTATGTATGGTGTTGAGTGTTAGCTAAACTTACCGTGGTGATCATTTTACAGTGTAACAAATATTAAATCATTATGTTGTACATCTGAAAGTAATATTATAAGTCAGTTATACTCAATTAAAAAATAAGTAGGTAAAATGTCAAGTAAAAATGTAAAAATATGAAATTTTAAATGAAAATAGTATGTTGAAATAACAAGTTAAATAGTGTTAAATTTTATAATTTAACATAAAATATTAAAATTAATTTTGACCTATTTTTACTTTTATGAATAAACTACTGGAAATTCTGAAATTTTGTGACTCATTTTGTATTTCAATTGGATAATGCTGTGAAAGAGCCAATGCTTTAATAAGGAAGGCAAGTAATATATAATCTACTTTATATGCCTATATCAAGAATGAATATATTTGCAAAGTGAGATGAAATCATATTTATATATTTATTTTTGTCCTTTTGGATTTTTAAAAATAAGGTTTATTTTGACTTCCTTAAAAATTTAAAAAATTTTATAGGTACCAATTGTATCAAAATTTTTTTGTGATTTCATTTGTCTATGATGTGGAAGATATGCATAGAACATGAGTGCAGAGCTTTTATTCAACTGATAAATGAGTGATGAAGATAATACGAATATCATAGGCTTTCCAAGGACAAAAATGTTGCCGGAATCATTGTAAAGGCATCACAGAGACTTCGGGGACTTTTATTGATCAGACAGTAAAAGATAAATATGATGCAAGTGGGAGAAAACAGTAAACTAGAGCGCTTGAATAAAGTCAAGACGGGTTGTGTACTGAGTAAGCTTAGTGGATGCTGAACAGGCCAGAATGATCTGAATCAAGGATTTCAGTGCGGAAGTAAGAGAGAAGGATTGGAGAATTAGGTTGAAACTGAATATTGGAACTCTGAGGCCTTGGTGAGAAATCTGAATGAGTTTATTAGGGGCCATCAGAGATATTTATGAACTGAGAAGTGGCATGAAAGCAGTACTTTCTCTTTTTTTCTGTAGATTGGTTTGGATACAGGCGAGTATCCATACCTGTTTTTCTGAAGTGAGAAGGTGCAATATCCTGGAGAAATTGGGGGAAATAGGCAGCAGGTTTGAGATGCAGAAAGGTACTACTGTGTTTGGGTGAAAGGAAAACAGAGAAATTGAAACTGACCTTGGATCCCCAAATATCATGACAGAAATGAAGATAAAGGTATTTTAGCTTTATATGATGTTTTGTATTTTTAAAACTTTAAGATGACCAGTTCAGCCCTTTATTACAGATGAGGAATTTGAGAGTCATTGTTTAAAGAACTTGGCCAGGGTTATGGTCTCATCTTAAGTAGTGGAGCTGAGAGTTGAGCCCAGGTCTTTTTCTTCCTGACCTATTGTCATTGGTATGTACTCAGTTGCCTAAGTCAGTGTTTCAGTTTTTCTGGACTCTTTCACTTTGTGCAGTCAATCCCTAAGTTTTGTTATTTCTTTCCTAAATATATCTCAAATCTGCCCCGCTTCTCTTGGCACCACTTCTGCCTTAGTTCAGGTTTCTTCCATCTTTCTGGATTGATATTTTCCTGAATTTATATTTAGTCTCCAGCCTGCATACCACCTCCTAAAAGAAATAAGCAAATAAAAGCAATCTGTTTTCATGCAGTTCAGTTTTTGAGAGCTTTCTAAATCATAGAGCATTCGCTTGTATCTTTTGAATAAAATGTAAACTTTATAGCCTGGCCTTATAAGGTTCTGCATGATCATGCCCTTTACCTGGGTGCTTCCAGTTCCATGCTTACTTTGTTTTTCAGCCTTTTATGTCTTGTTACTTCGGTAAGCAATGTCCTTGCCCCCTTTTCTCCACTATACCCTCAATCCAATACATTCTGGTCTTAAACGTGTTGTCGCTCAGTCGTGTCTAACTCTTTGTGACCCCATGGACTGTAGCCAACCAGGCTTCTCTGTCCATGCGATTTTCCAGACAAGAGTACTGGAGTGGGGTGCCATTGCCTTCTCCAGAGGATTCTTGGCTTAGTTTAATTGTCAGTTACTTGTCTCTAGTCATCCCTCCTTGCTTCTTCCCCTTACCTCCAGCTCACCCACTGTTAACCCCTCTGAGAAGATTCCCTTAAGTAAGTTTATTAAAGGTAGCTACTATTTCTTGCTTACTAATATAGGTGGACTCACAGACATTTGTTGAATGAGGAAATGTTTTTATACTTCAGAGTTATTTCAATTTAGAAGTGACTTTAGTGGAGAATAAAGAGTCTGAAAGAATAACTGAAAAAAAAATTATCACCTTCCAACCTGTACTTCAGAGCCCTTGTATACTGCAAGGTGTTACGTGTTTCACAGAAAAAGATTCCATGATCAAATATATTAGAGAATGCTGCAGAGTGTATCCAAGATGGAATATAGGACTGTGTATGTAAGACTATAATCAGTAAAGCCTTCAGGAAGTTATATAGTAAAAATAAATATATATTTTTTGATACAGCATTTTCTTAATATATTTGATTATGGAAACTTTTTAGATAGAATAAATGTAATTTCTTCTAGGTTACTAGCAGTATTTGGGAAATGCTAAATGTATGTGTCTTTTATTTCCCTCAGGTCTGATTAATACATCTATACCACACAATCAGGATCATGCCCAGATGATATTTGGAGGAACTCTTGTTGTTTACATAGTTGAAAGAAAAAACTTTAGGGAAGATACAGCTATCTTCAAATATTTGAAGGTTCCATTAAAAGAGGAGTTGAAAATATTTTCTTTGAAACTAGAGAATAAGAGCAAGAACCAGGGGGAGGAAGATATAGGTAGGCAGAGGTTTTACTTTGTATAAGGGTAACTTTCTAATAATTAGAATTTTCTAAGGTTAAGTAAATATTCTGTCCCTAAAGCTTGTCAAGCAAAGATTTATAGGGATGCTCTAGAGGAGTTTAGCACATTAGGTAAGGAATAGATCAGAAGGGTAGTTTTCTGCAATAGTTTGAAAACCATTAGGCTCTATTTCTGAGATATCTGAATCAGAATTTATATTCATTGATCCTTTCTAATTCTGTGAATCCATGTCTTAGATTGCAGTCTCAGTCAAGAAACCAAATATGAGAAACACATAGTGGAAACTTTAATTGTATGGTTAATTGCTTTTACTTGATTTTTTTAAATAGACTTTATTTTTTAGAGCAGTTTTAGAGTCACACAAAGAAATTGAGGACAGAGTATAGAGAGTTCATATATATGCTCTTCCCCTAGGAATATATTAATACAACCTCTCTTACTGTCCACATTCCACAGTATTGTGGTACATTTGGTAAAATGAATGAACTCTACGTTGATACATTATCACCCAAATGTCTACATTTAGAGTTCACCAGACGATGGAGGATGAGATGGCTGGGTGGCATCACTGACTCGATGGACGCGAGTCTGAGTGAACTCCAGGAGTTGGTGATGGACAGGGAGGCCTGGCATGCTGCGATTTATGAGGTCGCAAAGAGTCGGACTCGACTGAGTGACTGACTGAATTAAACTGAACCCCACCCTCCGATCCCACTCCCCCACTTTTTTTTCCCTAATTTTTTTGGTGTGTGCAGCATGTGGAATCTTAGTTCCCTAACCAGGGATCAAGCTGCAGTGGAAGCGTGGTGCCTTAGATACTGGACCACTAGGGAATTCTAGAGTTCACTCTCAGTTGTCGATGTTTTGAAATAAAACGTGTATATTCTTGCCCATATTTAACAAAATGGTTTTTAGTTGTTTCTTATCCTAGTTTAGTCTTTTCTGATTCAGAGGTCTAAAAAACTAGATCAACATCTATTTTTAAAAAGTAGTCATCTTTTGAGAAAGTTATTTTTTTCAATAATCTCATTAGAAATGTTTTATTTTGCTGACTAACGGTATTTTTTCTTCCTTTTAAGTACCTAAAGAACTGGTGGAGCTCCATTTGAAGTTGATGAGGAAGATTGGCAAATCTGTTACAGCAGACAGATGGGAAAAATACTTGATCAAGGTAAATATTTATAAATCACCTTCTCTGAAATGTTCTTCTATCTAGCATAAATTGATGTTATGTTTCATAATGTGCTCTGACTTTTAAAATGTTCTTCTTAAAGTTGCAAAGTATAAACCAGAAATCCATATGACTACTTTTGCAGCAACTATGCACTGGTTTAGAGTCCTGAAGATTTTAGAGGTAATACATATCATTTGTGCCAAACACTGTGCTCAGAACTCTTCATGTTTTCTCTCAGTTGATCCTTAAAATCATCCTGCTGCTGCTGCTAAGTTGCTTCAGTCATGTCCGACTCTGTGTGACCCCATAGACAGCAGCCCATCAGGCTCCCCCGTCCCTGGGATTCTCCAGGCAAGAACACTGGAGTGGGTTGCCATTTCCTTCTCCAGTGCGTGAAAGTGAAGTCGCTCAGTCGTATCCGACTCTTAGCGACCCCATGGACTGCAGCCTACCAGGCTCCTCTGTCCATGGGATTTTCCTAATCAACTTAATTAAGTATGGACAGGGCCCAATAACGTTGTCATTTTTCTTTGAGATCACATAGTATGTATAGACAGAGCCAAAATTTGTCTTTTACCTAAAAGTTAAAATGTCTTTTACTTAAAAGGTAATACTGACTCAAAAACTCTTGGGTCAATATGAAAGACTTCTAAGTTACCATTCAGTTCAGTTCAGTCACTCAGTCATGTCCGACTCTTTGTGACCCCATGAATCGCAGCACGCCAGACCTCCCTGTCCATCACCAACTCCCGGAGTTCACTCAGACTAACGCCCATCGAGTCCGTGATGCCATCCAGCCATCTCATCCTTGGTCGTCCCCTTCTTCTGTCCCCAATCCCTCCCAGCATCAGAGTCTTTTCCAATGAGTCAACTCTTTGCATGAGGTGGCCAAAGTACTGGAGCTTCAGCTTTAGCATCATTCCTAGACCAAACCTATTTTAAATGAGAACAGTCTGGGTAATCAGAAAACAGTTGCTTTGGAATAAACCCTATTAATGGCAAGGCCATTCAGGAAAAATTGTCTGGANCCTCCCAGCATCAGAGTCTTTTCCAATGAGTCAACTCTTTGCATGAGGTGGCCAAAGTACTGGAGCTTCAGCTTTAGCATCATTCCTAGACCAAACCTATTGTAAATGAGAACAGTCTGGGTAATCAGAAAACAGTTGCTTTGGAATAAACCCTATTAATGGCAAGGCCATTCAGGAAAAATTGTCTGGAATTGCATCCAAACTTTGAGATCCACACAATTTTTTTTATGTTGGGGGAGATGGTATGGTATTTGAACTCTTAACATATTAGAATATTAAGATTATATTTTTAGGTGATTGAAAAATTGGAATTTTCTTGTCTTGACAAAAAAATTTGTTTTTGTATACATCTTGTATACAAAACACAAAACTTTGTATACATGTGTTGTCATATCTGCTTTTGCAGAGGATAGTGTATATATATATGATTGTACAGTGCTATGAAAAGAACCATCAAGAAACAAGAGTTGCTTTTTCTTATTATAAAAATCACACTTGCTGTTCCAGTTATCCTTGCTGCATATTGTTTTATATGTCACTTAATTTGGAGTGATGTCCAAATTGACATAAAACAATAGTCATTTTAATCACCTCAGTGACACTGTGGGTTGGGAATCTGAGGTCACTTTCACTGTACTTTGTTGGCTGAAGCAGTCACAGTTCTCCCAGATTTAGGGAGAGGAAGACTAGACCCTCAACTCTCGGTGAGTGATAGGAGTGTCTTAACTTTTGAAAAGCCCCCTCTGAGATGAATTGGTATTTTTTATACAAGTTTGAAACCCTGAAAAGTTGGCTTATCATTTCAAAAATTTGGTGTTGTGGAATTTTCTAAAAGCCTTGATTAACTAATATTTAATTATATCTCTGAACTGAATTAAGCTGTGAATAGTAAAGGAACAGATTTTTAACTATTTAAAGTCTTAAAAAATGCCAGTGGTTGAAGGGACGTACCAGTGAAGTTGCTATTTTACCTTTAACAAAATATTCATTAAGGATTAAGAATCTAGATCTGGACCTTAAAAAGAGGTGCTGGAATTTCAGTACAGTAATCTTTTAAAAAGTAATTTTATTTATTGTCTGTGCTAGGTCTTTGTTGGGCTTCCCTTGTGGCACAGCTGGTAAAGAATCTGCCTGCAGTGCAGGAGACCTGAGTTCTATCCCTGGGTTGGGAAGATCCCCTGGAGAAGGGAAAGGCTACCCACTCCAGTATTCTGGCCTGGAGAGTTCCATGGACTATGTAGTCCACAGGGTCGCAAAGAGCTGGACACGACTGAGCAGCTTTCACTTTCACTTCATAGATCTATGTTGCTGCTCAGGCTTTTATCTAGGATAGCAAGTGGGGCCTACTCTCTCATTGCAGTGGCTTCTCTCGTTGCTGAGCACGGGGTCTGGGACCCACCGGCTT
The DNA here is from genome assembly GCA_006410615.1 of Neotragus moschatus. Taxonomy (NCBI): domain Eukaryota; kingdom Metazoa; phylum Chordata; class Mammalia; order Artiodactyla; family Bovidae; genus Neotragus; species Neotragus moschatus. The sequence continues at coordinate 595,854 of SJYA01003122.1, forward strand.
CAGCGGTTGGGGCACGTTGGNCAGGGTCGCAAAGAGCTGGACACGACTGAGCAGCTTTCACTTTCACTTCATAGATCTATGTTGCTGCTCAGGCTTTTATCTAGGATAGCAAGTGGGGCCTACTCTCTCATTGCAGTGGCTTCTCTCGTTGCTGAGCACGGGGTCTGGGACCCACCGGCTTCAGCGGTTGGGGCACGTTGGCTCAGTAGTTGCAGTTTCTGGGCTCTGAAGCACAGGCTCATGGATGTGGCTCATGAACTTAGTTGCTCCATGATATGTAGGATCTTCCTGGACCAGGGATTAAACCTGTGTCTCCTGCTTTGGCAGGTGAATTCTTTACCACTGAGCCACCAAGGAAGCCCAGGATAGTCATTTTTTTGTTTTTTATTTTTTAAATTAATTTATTATAATTGGAGGCTAATTATAATATTGTGGTGATTTTTGCCATACATTGACACGAATCAGGCACGGGTGTACTTGGAATGCCCCCCATCCAGAACCCCTCCTCCCACCACCCTCCTACCACCCTCCTCATCCCATCCCTCTGGGTTGTTCCATTGCATTGGTTTTGAGTGCCCTGTTCCATGCATTGAACTTGGACTGGTCATCTGTTTCACATATGGTAATATATGTGTTTCAATGCTAGTCTCTCAAATCATCCCACCCTCGCCTTCTCCCACAGAGTCCAAAAGTCTGTTCTTTATATCTCTGTCTCTTTTGCTGTCTCGCATATAGGGTCGTCATTACCATCTTTCTAAATTGCATATATATGCGTTTATATACTGTATTGGTGTTTTTCTTTCTGACTTCACTCTGTATAATAGGCTCCAATTTCATCCACCTCATTAGAACTGACTCAAATGTGTTCTTTTTAATTGTTGAGTAATATTCCATTGTGTATATGTACCACAGCTTTCTTATCCATCTATCTGCTGATGGACATCCAGGTTGCTTCCATGTCCTGGCTGTTGTAAACAGTGCTGCAATGAACATTGGGGTACACGTGTCTCTTTCACTTCTGGTTTCCTCGGTGTATATGCCCAGCAGTGGGATTGCTGGGTCATATGGCAGTTCTATTTCCAG
>SJYA01003122.1:599158-618640 GCA_006410615.1 Neotragus moschatus
CCACCTCATGCAAAGAGTTGACTCCTTGGAAAAGACTTTGATGCTGGGAAGGATTAAGGCCAGGAGGAGAAGGGGACAACCGAGGATGAGATGGCTGGATGGCATCACTGACTCGATGGGCGTGAGTCTGAGTGAACTCTGGGAGTTGGTGATGGACAGGGAGGCCTGGCGTGCTGCGATTCATGGGGTCGCAAAGAGTCAGACACGACTGAGCAACTGAACTGAACTTAACTGAACTGAAGGTTGTGCAACCATCACCATTATCCAGAACAGACCCTCTTCATTGCCCCCAAGAGAAACTCTCATACCGAGCTGCAGTTACTTCCTCTTTCCCTAGTCCTTAGCAACCAGTGATCTCTTTTCTGACTCTGGATTTGCATATTCTGAAAGTTTCATATAAATAGAATTACAATTTCTAGCCTTTGTGTTTGGCTTCTTTCACTTAGCATAATGTTTTTAAGGCTCATCTATGTTGTAGCATATATCAGAACTTTGTTCCTTTTTGAGCCTGATTAATAGTCTATTATGTGGATAATACTACATTTTATCCGTTTATCGGTTTATGTTATTTGACTTGTTTCTGTCTTTCAGCTATTATAAATAGTACTGCTATGAACATTTGTGAACAAGTGTTTTGGTCGATGTGGTCAGTTTTTTGAGTATTTATCTAAGGGTAAAATTGANACTTTGTTCCTTTTTGAGCCTGATTAATAGTCTATTATGTGGATAATACTACATTTTATCCGTTTATCGGTTTATGTTATTTGACTTGTTTCTGTCTTTCAGCTATTATAAATAGTACTGCTATGAACATTTGTGAACAAGTGTTTTGGTCGATGTGGTCAGTTTTTTGAGTATTTATCTAAGGGTAAAATTGAATGGCATCCCACTCCAGTACTCTTGCCTGGAAAATCCCATGGACAGAGGAGCCTGGTAGGCTGCAGTCCATGGGGTCGCTAGAGTCGGATACGACTGAGCGACTTCACATTCACTTTTCACTTTCATGTATTGGAGAAGGAAATGGCAACCCACTCCAGTGTTCTTGCCTGGAGAATCCCAGGGACAGGGAAGCCTGGTGGCCTACCGTCTGTGGGGTCGCACGGAGTTGGACACGACTGAAGTGACTTAGCAGCCTGGTAATTCCTTAACTTTTTGAGAAACTACCAGACTTTCCAAAACAGCTCCAGTGATTTACATTTCCCCTAGGAACCTATGAGGGCTCCATCTTCTTAAAGTCTAAATGATGTTGAGCTTTTTTCTCATGTGCTTGTGTGTCTTCTTTGGAAAAATATCTGTTCATATCCTTGTCCATCTTTTAATTGGCTGTCTTTGTTTTTGAGTTTTTAAAATATATACTGCATACTAGACACTTAACAGATTTATGGTTTGCAAAACTCTTCTCCAATTATGTGTGTTATCTTTTCAGTTTCTGTGTAATGTCTTTTGATGCATGGAAGTTTTACTTTAGATTAACTCCAATTTTTTTCTTGTGGCTAGTGCTTCAGTGTCATATATAAGAAGTCATTGCCTAACACTGGGTCGTGAAAATATAATCCTATATTTTGAGAGCTTTTATACTTCTAGCTCTTAAATTTAGATCTAACCCATTTAATTTTTGAATATACTCTTAGATAGCAGTTCAGCTATATTCTTTCGCACATAGATATCTGTTCTGTTGTGATTTGTCAAAAACATTATTTTTTCCCTCACTGGATTGCCTTGACATCCTTGTAGAAAGTCAGTTGACCATAAGTGTGAGAATTTATTTCTGAAGTCTTCATTCTGTTGACTTTCATGTTGTTATTTATGATAGTACCATATAGTCTTGGTTACTGTGCTGGCTCAGACAGTAAAGAATCCACCTGCATTACGGGAGACCTGGCTTCGATCCCTGGATTGGGAAGATCCCCAGGAGGCGGGCATGGCAACCCACTCCAGTATTCTTGCCTGGAGAATCCCCATGGACAGAGGAGCCTGGTGGGCTACAGTCCATGGGGTCACAAAGAGTTGGACATGACTGAGGGACTAAGCACACAGTACACTCATATCGTCTTGGATATGGTAGCTTTGTGGCAAGTATTTAAATTGTTTATCTTTTACAAAATTGTTTTGGCTATTCTGCATCACTTTCATTTCCTTACGAGTTTGAGGATCAGCTTATCAACATCTGCGAAAATGCCAGTTAGAATTTGTATAGGGATTGTATATAATCTGTAGATAAATTTGGGGAATATTGGCTTCTTAATAATAGTAAGTTCTCTGATCCATGAAAATGAGATGTCTTTCAAAATATATAAGTCTTTAATTCCTTTCAACAATATTTTGTGAGCACTTCCTTGGACACTCTGCACTTCCAGTGCAGGGGCACACAGGTCCAGTCCATTGTTAGGGAACTAGGACCCCATGTGCTATGTGGAATGGTCAAAAAATAAATACAATTTAAAAAAACTGTTTTTGCAGTTTTCAAATTCTGGTCTTAGACTTTATACCTTAGCATTTTGCCATTTTTGATGGTATTGTAAATGGAATTTTCTTAATTTCATTTTCATGTCATTCATTTTTAGTGTTGTGGAAATACAACTAATGATTGTATATTGGTCTTATATATTGCAACTTTGCCAAAGTCATTTATTAGCTCAAATAGCTTTTTCTGTAGTGAATTCTTAAGATTTTCTATATACATGATTATGTCATCTGTAGACATTTCCTTCCTCTTCAGTCTGGATGCCCTTTATTTATTTTTCTTGTATAATTGCTTTCCTGGAACTTCTAATAGACTGTTGGATGGAAATGGTGAGAGCGGACATCTTTGTCATGTTCCTGATCCTAGGGAGAAAGCTTTTGGTCTTTCAGCTTTTATTGTGTATGTATGTTATTTGAGGGATTTTCATTGATGTCCTTTATCAGATTGAGGAAATCCTCTTTTCCCCCCTGGTTTGTTGAGTATTTCTGTCATGAAAGCTGTTGGATTTTGTCAAGTGTTTTTTTCTCCATCTATTGAGATAACCACGTGAATTTTGTCCTTTATTGATCTGTATTGTGTTACGTTGATTAGTTTTCATATGTTGGAACCTTGCAATCCTGCAGTCAGTCCCACTTGGTCATGGTCCACAATCTATTTTGTGGGTTGCTAGCTTTGGTTTGTTAATTTATTTTTGAAGATTTTTGTGCCTGTGTTCATAGGGATATCGATTTTCTTTTTCTTGAGGTATCTTTGTCTGGTTTTAAAATCTGGGCAATGCTGGTCTAATGTTGAATTGAGAAATGTTTCCTCTGCTTTCATTTTTTTATGGATGTTTATGAGGTATTAGAATTTAGCAACGAAGCCATGTGGGCTTGGGCTTTTCTTTGCTGAAAATTTTTTTGTTCGTTTGTTAAGGTTTAACAGTTACTGGTTTACTCAGATTTGTATTTCTTCTTGTGTCAAGTTCAGTATTTGTGCCTTTCCAGGAAATTGTCCGTATTATTAGATTAACTGTTTTGAAGTGAAGTTGCTCAGTCATGTCCAACTCTTTGTGACCTCAGGGACTGTAGCCTACCAGGCTCTTCTGTCCAAGGAATTCTCTAGGCCAGAATACTGGAATGGTAGCCATTCCCTTCTCCAGGGGATTATTTGTTTTATTGGCATACAGTTATTCATAGAATCCACTTATAATTATTCTTACTTTTGCAAAGTCTGTAATAATGTTCCTCGTTTCTTTCCTCTTTCTACTGATTTAGTGTTCTCTTTTTTCCTGTTCAGTCTAGTTAGAGCTTTGTAAAATTTTATCTTTTTAAGAACCCACTTTTGGTTTAATTGAATTCCTCTGTTGTTTTTCTGTTTGATTATTTTCTTCCTTGCACTTGCTTTGTGTTTAGCTGTTCTTCTCTTAAAGTGAAAGTTTAGGTTATCAGTTTGAGGTATTCCTTTTTTTCCAATATATTTATTTTCAGCTGTTCCATCTAATCCCTGCTTAGCTTCATCCTGTAAATTGGCACATTGTTTTTCACTTTCATTCATTTCTAAGTGTTTTCTCTTCCTTTCTGATTTCTTTTTTGACCTATTGGTTATTTAGTAGTATGTTGTTTCCACGTTTCTGAATTTCCCCAGTGTTTTCCTGTTTTTGATTTCTAATTTCATTCCATTATGTAGGAAAACATACTTTGTTCTTTAGTATTAAAATTTTTAATTTTTCTACTTAGATATTTATAGGAGTAATATTTTTTATTTTGACTGTGCTGAGAGTTTGTTTCAGGACATGAGCTCTCTCTAGTTTTGGTACTTCTTGGAAAAGACCGTGATGCTGGGAAAGATTGAAGGCGGGAGGAGAAGGGGATGACAGAGGAGGAGATGGTTGGATGGCATCACCGATGTGATGGACATGAGTTTTAGTAAACCCTGGGAGTTGATGATGGACAGGGAAGACTGGCGTGCTACAGTCCATGGGGTTGCAAAGAGTCAGACTCAACTGAGTGACTGAACTGAACTGAGTTTTGCTACATGGGCTTCTGATTGCAGTGGCTTCTCTTGTGGAGCACGAGCTTTAGGGTACATGGGCTTCAGTGGTTGTGGCTCTTCGGCTCTAGAGTGCTGGCTCAATAGTTCTGTCGTATGGAATTCTCCCAGACCAGGAATCAAACCTGTGTCTTCTGCACTGGCAGGCAGATTCTTTTATCACTGAGCCACCAGGGAAGCCCCTAAATAGAGTTCTGATGTTAGAAAATCTGGGCGCCCTTCTTGGTTTCTCAGCACTCTTGATGTCTGGAAATTTTTATCACTCGTCTAAATCTAAGCTGATTGATCTATAAATCTGGGGAAAATGCAATCTTATTAAATGTTCGCATTTGTCTTTTAGAATTGTGAAAATTTAATGAAATAATGTATGAATGGACTCAAAACTAATGTCTGACATTGGCTTCAAGAAGAAGACTGTTGTTAAAGATGATATATGCTGAAGATACTGTCAAAGCTTATATTCCTACCTGATTTTTAAGATATATAAAAGCTTAATTAATGGCTCAGAGGTTAAAGCGTCTGCCTGCAAGGCGGGAGACCCAGGTTTAATCCTTGGGTTGGGAAGATCCCCTGGAGAAGGAAATAGCAACCCACTCCAGTATTCTTGCCTGGTGAATCCCATGGATGGAGGAGCCTGGTAGGTTACAGTCCATGGGGTCGCAAAGAGTCGGACACGACTCAGCGACTTCACTATGACTAATATTAATGTAATTTAGTTAATAGAAGGTTGTTGTTCAGTTGCTAAGTTGTGTCCGACTTTTTGCTATCCTCTGAATTGCAACATGTCAGGCTTCCTTGTCCTTCACTGTCTCCCAGAATTTGCTCAAACTCATAGAGAAGGCAGTGGCACCCCACTCCAGTACTCTTGCCTGGAAAATCCCATGGATGGAGGAGCCTGGTGGGCTACAGTCCATGGGGTCACTAAGAGTCGGACACGACTGAGCGACTTCACTTTCACTTTTCATTTCATGCATTGGAGAAGGAAATGGCAACCCACTCCAGTGTTCTTGCCTGGAGAATCCCAGGGCCGGGGGAGCCTGGTGGGCTGCCATCTGTGGGGTTGCACAGAGTCAAACATAACTGAAGCAACTTAGCAGCAGCAGCATGTCTAATGAGTCGGTGATGCCATCCAACCGTCTCATCCTCTATCGTCCACTTCTCCTCTTCTCCTTCTACTACACCACAAGAACTCTTAACATGTTTACTGACATGGTAGGTTGTTTCTTAAATTCTGAAGGCAAAAATAGATGGCTTTATATGAATCACAAATACAAATGAAGATATGCTCAACATGGAAGTGTCTTTATTGTAATGACTATATAGAATCTAAGTTGTATTCTACTGGTTGCTGTATAGGCCACTTTATTTAGTCTTCACATTTTTATGGCCTTAAATACAGTCCTTTATAAAAAAAAAAAAAAAGAGGAGAAAATACCATCTGTATGTGAAGTCTTAACACAAACAGCAGGAGTAGGTTCATAGATGGATATCTCCATTTTCTGTAACTGGAATTGCCTTTTAAAAAATCTATCATTCATCAGAATTCATGAGAACTAGACCTTGTATGGTTTATTCACTTTCAGTTCAGTTCAGTTTAGTCACTCAGTTGTGTCCGAATCTTTGTGATCCCATGAATCACAGTACTCCAGGCCTCCCTGTCCATCATCAACTCCCGGAGTTCACTCAGACTCACGCCCATCGAGTTGGTGATGCCATCCAGGCATCTCATCCTTGGTCGTCCCCTTCTCCTCCTGCCCCCAATCCCTCCTAGCATCAGAGTCTTTTCCAATGAGTCAATTCTTCACATGAAGTGGCAAAAGTACTGGAGTTTCAGCTTTACATTTTTCATATACATCAAAAGCCCTCAAATTTTGGCCCCTTGCCTATTTTCATAAAGGTTTGTGAATCAAGAATATTTTTTAACAAACAACATTTACAATCAGTTTCTTTAAAGAGTAAGTATTTTGAATTCCAATTAAGTCAGCTACTATCTACCCACAAATAATTCTCTGCATCTCATTAGTATATCTGAATTACGAAAATTATATAATTATTATTATACAATTAATAATGTATATATATTAATTATTATATATTACACATAACGTAATACATATGATATACTCCCTGGTATATCACATATAGTTATTGTATTTTAAATTTCGTAAAAAAATTTACGGAAATGTTTTCTCTCCTTAACATAGGTGCCGGTAAAAGATCCTTGATTTAACCTTTCGTCCTGTAAAGCCTAATATTTACTATCATGTCCTTTTCAAAAAAAGTTTGCTCACCCTTGATAAACATCATGCAGAGTACAGTGCTTGACACATCGGTGCTTAATAATTATTTGCTGAAGGAATGAACTGTGATTATAAATAACTTTGCAGAGGACAAAAAACTTAAGTTACCAATCAAGGTTTTTCTTACTCTGTAACCTTAAAAGCAGTGAAGTTTTCTTTATGGGCAATAAGAAAGAAATCCTTAAGTTGTTTTAAAAATGAATGTTACGATTATTTGTGTATATTTTTTCCTTCTCTAAGTCATCAGGAGTGGACATTTTATATGAAACCTGATAATAGTATCAATACTGGGTATAATTGATGAATATTTGATAATAAACTTTATGTAAAATTATGTTATGCCTTTTCTAGAAATACAATTTAAAAATCAAAGTACAAGTTTTTCTGTGGCCAAAAACTGTAACAGGAATTTTAGCCATTCTTCTCTCTACATTGTTAAGAGTACTGTTGATAGTCTAGAGGAATTGGCACACGATAGCCAAATCCAGGTAGCTCCTTGGTTTTGTAAATAAACTAGTATTTGACATTGCTGCTATTCATTTACCTATGATCTATGACTGCTTTCAAGCTGTACAATGAAATGGTCAGTGGTCTGTTTAATGAACTATATGATCAACAAAGCCTAAAATACCATCAGCCGTTTATAGAAAAAGTTTTGACACCTGGCCTAGAAAGCACATTAACTATCTATTTCTCTGTTTCTCTTAGTTTTGTTCTTTATGAAATTAGAATACCAGAAAGCCACTTGGTATCTCTCCAGCAGCCATTCATCTGCTAGATAGATAAAAAGGACAAGGATGAGCAAAGAACGTATCTATACTTGCTGCAGAGCTGCTTTTGCCTGTTTTTTAGTATCTTTAATATTAGTTGTCTGCTGGTTCATAAGCAGATTGGAACTATGTCTATCTTTTGGACCACCATTTACCCAGCTCTAAGCATGTGGAGTGACTGAACAAATGTATTTGTATGCAGTCTAAGTAATCAGTTTCCTTAACAGTTGATTATTAGAAAAAGTTTTATCGAATACTGACTGCCAAAGCTCTAGCTGTACTTCAGGCTTTTATACCAGATTACAAACATCTCCATTTATATCCTACTGACTGCCTAGTGAACTGTTTCTTGTAAGCAAAATCAAACTCAGCATAAATCAAAAGCCAAATTATCTTATTCCTTGATCTTCTCGTACATATTGAATCTGTGATGTATTCATATCCCCACCAACATCGTGACCTCAAACCATGATTCTGGCATATTAAACACAAAGGTTTAAAAGTAGCTATTATATCACTGTAAGAGTTACTTAGTGATTCTCTTTGTCTTAAAAGTCTAAACTCTGTCATAGCATCCAAAACTCTTAATGACTTAGCCATTTTCTTTAGCCACATCTAATGACAGTCTCTCCTGTGTATCCTAGTACTTGACTCATATTCTGCGTCATTCACAGAACATGGGATCTTCTTCATTCCTTAGAATATTTGCATATACTGTATCTTCTGCCTAGGATGCCTTCCCATGAACTTGTTTGTCTGTCAAACAGTTATCCTTTAAATATAACCTCAAGTATTATTTTCTTCTTGAGACCTTTCCTTTCTCAGAAAGACATTCCAGATGTTCCTCCATGGATTTATGTGTAACTCCATTATAGAAATTCCCATAGGGAGGCCAGACTCAGCCATGGAGACCAGCACAATGTCTGTCCAAGAAAACGTCCACGTGCTCTCTGAAGAAAGACAGCGGATAATGCTGTTGGAACGAACACTACAGTTGAAAGAAGAAGAGAACAAGCGGTTAAATCAGAGACTGATGTCTCAGAGCATGTCTTCCATGTCCTCGAGGCATTCTGAGAAGATAGCCATTAGAGACNCATATTCTGCGTCATTCACAGAACATGGGATCTTCTTCATTCCTTAGAATATTTGCATATACTGTATCTTCTGCCTAGGATGCCTTCCCATGAACTTGTTTGTCTGTCAAACAGTTATCCTTTAAATATAACCTCAAGTATTATTTTCTTCTTGAGACCTTTCCTTTCTCAGAAAGACATTCCAGATGTTCCTCCATGGATTTATGTGTAACTCCATTATAGAAATTCCCATAGGGAGGCCAGACTCAGCCATGGAGACCAGCACAATGTCTGTCCAAGAAAACGTCCACGTGCTCTCTGAAGAAAGACAGCGGATAATGCTGTTGGAACGAACACTACAGTTGAAAGAAGAAGAGAACAAGCGGTTAAATCAGAGACTGATGTCTCAGAGCATGTCTTCCATGTCCTCGAGGCATTCTGAGAAGATAGCCATTAGAGACCTCAGGTGCATCTCGAAGACCATGGGTCCTTGGAAAAGTGATGGAAAAGGAGTACTGCCAGGCCAAAAAGGCACAAAACAGATTTAAAGTTCCTTTGGGGACAAAGTTTTACAGAGTGAAAGCTGTGTCATGGAATAAGAAAGTATAATTTGTGGAAGAAATTGAGACCTTCTGTGATGTTTTCCTGGTTTGTCCAACAGTGCTCTTTCATCACTTCAAAAACAGCAGGCCATCTTTTTATATAAAAGTCAACAGGACAATGTACTTCATTGGTGTATATCATTTACTTTTTACCTGGCTACACTTTAGGAACAATAAATTCATCAAAACTCTGAGCTGGAAAAAAAAAAAAAAGAAAGAAATTCCCATGTATTTTTTTATTGCATGTACACTATGTACCAGGAACTGTGTTTAATACTTTCCTTACATAGCTCACTTTTGAATTAAATATTATCCTCCTCTTATGCACAAGGTAATTGATTTTGAGAAACTGAATAACCAGACAAATCTCACATTGCTAGAAATAGAAGAGCCAGCATTCAAGCCCAGGGCTTCATGAATTTAGTGCTTTAAAATACTGTTGGTATTGCCCCTTATATTTGTCTTTGTTGTAAATTATAAGCATCTTGAATGCCTTTTGAATCTTTTATACATCAATATTAAGTAAATTAATCATTTAAATTATTTCAGTTTTCTTTCACTTGACTGCTAATAAGATTAACTCCGTATTTACTTCTTCGTTCTCTTTATTGGTTACATTAGATATTTTTCTAGTGGAAATTTTACCTTCCCTGTTAACATGGCTTTCGATCTTTTTATCTTTCTCTAAGTGGTACTGTTGTGCATTTATATTGTGGAGAGCAAATTCTGTTTAAATCTAGAGCAGATATCCATTATCTCTTAGGCCTTGGTCTTTGGCTCATAGCAGATGTTACCAATCTAAGCTTTTCCTGCCAACCCTAGTTTAGCAGACTACACTGCTACCACAAATCAGTCAGCAGTGGCATCTGTTTGCCATATCTTGTTGTATTTCTCTTAAACAGTTAAACTGAGACCTGTAGAAGGAGCAGAAATTTGTTAGGAGATTACCAATAGTTTGGCTTCACTATAATATGGAGAATGGCAGTGAATGGAAGCCTAGGGTTCATGTGAAAGAAAGTTACTGTAATAATTCAACCAACCAGTTAAGAGGCCTGAATTAAGGTTTTGGCAGTAAGTATGGAAAGAAAGGGCTTCCCTGGTGGCTCAGACAGTAAAGACTCCACCTGCAATGCTGGAGTTGTAGGTTTGATCCCTGGATCAGGAAGATCCTCTGGAGAAGGAAATGGCAACCCATTCCAGTATTCTTGCCTGGGAAATCTAACGGACAGAGGAGCTTGGTGGGCTATAATCCATGGGATTGCAAAGAGTTGGACATGACTGAGTGACTAAACAGCAGCAACATGGAAGGAAAAGGATTTAGGTGAGAGCTATCAATATTTGGAAGGTAGAATCAGTAAGTCTTGATACCTGATAGAGGCAAAGAGAGGTGTCTAGGAACTCACCTCAAGAAGGGCATTCATTGTTGTGCTATATCCCAGACTTGCTAACATATATTCTCCAATATCATCCAGTATGTAAAAGCACCTAAAAATCTAACTTCTAAAGTGAAGTTACCCTCCTAAAAATAAAGAAATCTGGTTAGTAGAAATTTAAAATAGCAGTTATGAGAAGATCTGTTAACCCCTTTCTTAGTTGGATAGACCTTAGCCTTGTTGGGCTTCACTTTGCTTTTACTTGGTGAGTCATAAAAAACTCTGCCAGTAAATTCATGTGCTTCCATGAAACTTCTGTTCGCTGTGGTTGCTAATGATTTTAGATACCATGTGACCAAGTTAAGACATCTTCAGTTCAGTTCAGTCTCTCAGTTGTGTCCGACTCCCTGCGACCCCATGAATCGCAGCACGCCAGGCCTCCTGCCCATCACCAACTCCTGGAGTTCACTCAGACTCACGCCCATCGAGTCAGTGATGCCATCCAGCCATCTCATCCTCGGTCGTCCCCTTCTCCTCCTGCCCCCAACCCCTCCCACCATCAGAGTCTTTTCCAGTGAGTCAACTCTTCACATGAGGTGCCAAAGTACTGGAGCTTCAGCTTTAGCATCATTTCTTCCAAAGAAATCCCAGGGCCGATCTCCTTCAGAATGGACTGGTTGGATCTCCTTGCAGTCCAAGGGACTCTCAGGAGTCTTCTCCAACATCTTAGCCATAGATAATGAATACCATCATGTCAGTAAACAGACACGTGCACTCAACAGATTCAGTACCTGTGCCTCTGCTTTCCTGCCACCCTGCCTCCTGCCCAAACGCAGCAGTAAAGAGGCCCTAAAAGTAATAGAAAAGCTAATTTTTAATACATTATCCTTTAAAGGAATTGATTTCCTTTTGCTCTGAATTATTTCTAAGAGACAAATGGTAATTTATTACTGCTATTTTTATTCAGTTTTGTGATTTCTTCGGTGCATGCCATGCCAGTGATTTAGAGACAGTTTTTCAGTGAAAAAAGAAATACTGTCACACGGAATGTAGCAATCAATGGATTTTATAAGGTTCTTGATTTTAAGAAATGTTAAAATAGGAAAGTAAATAGGTTTATTGGATAAGCAGAGTATGTCGTGGTGTTCAGTACTAGAGGGATAATGACATTTAGTAGAAAATAACCTAATGTGTCTTTTTTGGGGTGTCTATCTACCACTCAATAGAAAATGACCTCATTTGTCTCTCAAAAGTAAAGAGAAGATAATAGATAATCTCAGAACTCTTTGGAAAGTGATTAAATTAGGTAATGGTTCTTCTTGTTGAGTTGCTTAGTCGTGTCTGACTCTTTGTGTCCCATGGATTGCAGCACACCAGGTTTCCCTGTCCTTCATCATTTCCCAGAGTTTACTCACACTCGTGTCCATCAAGTTGGTGATGCCATCCAACCATCTCATCCTCTGTCGTCCCCTTCTCCTCCTGCCTCCAATCTTTCCCAACATCAGGGTCTTTTCCAGTGAGTCAGTTCTTCTCATCAAGTGGCCAAAGTATTGAAGTTTCAGTTTCAGCATTAGTCCTTCTAATGAATGTGCAGGACTGATTTCCTTTAGGATGGACTGGTTAGATCTCCTTTCAGTCCAAGGGACTCTCAAGAGTCTTCTCCAATACCACAGTTTGAAAGCATCAATTCTCTGGCACTCAGCCTTCTTTATGTTCCAACTCTCACATCTGTACATGACTACTGGATAAACCACAGCTTTGACTAGATAGACCTTTGTTGGCAAAGTAATGTCTCTGCTTTTTAATATGCCAAGTTTGTCATAGCTTTCCTTCCAAGGAACAGGCATCTTTTCGTTTCATGGCTGCAGTCACTGTCTGTAGCGGTTTTGGAGTGCAAGAAAATAAAGTCTGTCACTGTTTCCATTGTTTCCCCATCTATATGCCATGAAGTGATGGAATGGGATGCCATGATCTCAGTTTTTTGAATGCTGAATTTTAATCTAGCTTTGTCACTCTCCTCTTTCACCCTTATCAAGGGGCTCTACAGTTCCTCTTTGCTTTCATAAGAGTGGTATCATTTGCATATCTGAGGTTATTAATATTTCTCCAGGCAATCTTCATTCCAGCTTGTGCTTCATCCAGCCCAGCAGTTCTCTTGATGTACTCTACAAATCAGTTAATAAACAGAGTGACAGTGTACAGCCTTGACGTAGTCCTTTCCTGATTTGGAACCAGTCTGTTGTTCCATGTCTGGTTCTAACTGTTGCTTCTTGACCTGCATACAGATTTCTCAGGAGGCAGGTCAGGTGGTCTGGTATTCCCATCTCTTTAAGAATTTTCTGCAGTTTGTCATCATCCATACAGTTGAAGACTTCAGTGCAGTCAATGAAGCAGATGTTTTTCTGGAATTTTCTTGCTTTTTCTGTGATCCAACAGATGCTGGGAATTTGATTTCTGATTCCTCTGCCTTTTCTAAATTGAGGTTATACATCTGAAAGTTCTTGGTCATGTACTATTGAAGCCTAGCTTGAAGGATTTTGACCATAACCTTGCTAGCATTTAAAGTGAGTAGTTATAACATTTGTTGACATTGCCCTTCTTTGGGATTGGAATAAAAACCGAACTTTTCCAGTCCTGTGGCCACTGTGGAGTTTTCCAAATTTGCTGGCATACTGAGTGCGGCACTTCGACAGCATCATCTTTTAGGATTTGAAATAGTTCAACTGGAATTCCATCACTTCCACGGCTTTGTTCATAGCGATGCTTCCTAAGACCCACCTGACTTCACACTCTAGGATGTCTGGCTCTAGGTGAGAGCTGAGTGATCATACCATTGTTGTTATCCAGGTCATTAAGATCTTTTTTGTATAGTTCTGTGTATTCTTGCCACCTCTTCTTAATATCTTCTGCTTCTGTTAGGTCCATACAGTTTTTGTCTTTTATTGTGCCCATCTTTGCATGAAATATTCCCTTGATATCTCCAGTTTTCTTGAAGAGATCTCTGGTCTTTCCCATTCTGCTGTTTTCCTCTGTTTCTTTGCATTCATCACTGAGGAAGGCTTTTTTATCTCTCCTTGCTATTCTTCGGAACTCTGCATTCAGATGGGTATATCTCCTTTTCTCGTTTGCCTTTTGTTTCTCTTCTTTTCTCAGCTATTTGTAAAGCCTCCTCAGACAACCATTTTGCCTTTTTGCATTTCTTTTTCTTGGGAATGGGTTTTTCACCTCCTCTGATACAGTGTCACAAAGCTCTGTCCATAGATCTTTAAGCATTCTGTCAGATCTAATCCCTTTAATCTATTTGTCATTTCCACTGTATAACTAATAAGGGATTTGATTTAGGTCATACCTAAATGGCCTAGTGATGTTCCCTCCTTTCTTCAATTTAAGTCTGAATTTTGCAATAAGGAGTTCATGATCTGAGCCACACTCAGTTCCTGGTCTTATTTTTGCTGACTGTATAGAGCTTCTCCATCTTCAGCTGGGAAGAATATAATCAATCTGATTTTGATATTGACCATTTGATGATGTCCATGTATAAAGTCCTCTCTTGTATTGTTGGAAGAGGGTGTTTGGGTATGACCAGTGCATTCTGTTGGCAAAACACTGTTAGACTCTTTTCCCTGCTTCATTTTGTACTCCCAAGGCCAAACTTGCCTGTTACTCTAGGTATATCTCTTTACTTCCTACTTTTGCATTCCAGTCCCCTGTGATGAAAGGACTTTTTTATTTGTTGTTTTTAGAAGGTCTTATAGGTCTTCATAGAACTGTTTAACTTAAGCTTCTTTGGCATTAGTGGTTGGGGGATTAAATCTGGGTGTCCTGCATTGGAGGCAGATTCTTTATAGTCTGAGTCAACAGGGAAGCCCATTTTGTCAATAGATACCTTAAATCTAAATGGCAGTTTCAGTAAGGCTCATTGCTTTTATTCCTTAGGCAGTTTGTCATCTATTAGGAAGTCATAAGGGCCATCTTTTGTCATTTGTTATTTTGGACATACTTTGACAAGGGGTAGATATTTCTCTACTGCTGTGTTTACTTTTCAAAAATAAGCTAAGGTTGTTTTCTTTCAGTTTTTTGGCCTTGTTTATTAAGTTGTACTTTTCTTTGAAAATTATGGTATAATTCATACAACATAAAATTTTCCATATTAAAATATATTTATTGACTTTTAGTATATCCAGTATGTTGTCCAACCATACCACTATGTAATTCCAGAACATTTCCATCACCCCAAGCAGAAACTCTGTACCCATTAGCAATCTGTTCCAGTCACAACCCCTTCCTGCTCAGATCCTGGCCAGCTCTCAATCTCCTTTCTGTCTATATGAATTTGCATATTTTGAACATTCCTTATGGATGAAATCATAAAATATGTGGCCTCCTGTGTCTTCTTTCATTTAGTATAGTATTTGAAAGTTTATTCATGTTATATATAGTGTATATTAATACTCCATTTCTTTTTATTGCAAAACATTCTTCCATTGTATGGTTAATAAATTTTATTTATCCATTTTCAATTCATGATCATTTGGATTTTTTCACCTTTTGGCTATTAGGAATTCTGCTATGAATGTTGATGTAAAAGTGTTAATGTGGCCATGAGTTTTTCTCTTCTCTATGTGCCTAGGAGTGTATAAAATTTCTGGGTCATATGGCATTTTTCTTTTTTGAGGAACTGCCAAACTGTTTTCCATAGTCACTGTACTATTTTACATTCTCATCAGCAATTTATGAGAGTTTCAGTTTCTCCAAAACTTATATTTTTGTAATAAAGATAAGAGCTAATATTTGAGAACTTATATACTAGATCCTATGCTGTTTTACATAAAGTATCATTTAATTCACAGCACAAACTAGATCATGGAGAATGAATAACTCCCAAAGTCTCATAAATATATTAGATGATGAAGCAAGGATTGAATATAGGTTTGTCTTATGCCACAAAATGAATACTTAATGCTCTGTATTGTTGTTGTTGTTTTAGTCGCTAAGTCTTGTCAGACTCTTTGAGATTTCATGAACTGTAGTCCGCCAGGCTCCTCAGTTCATGAGATTTCCCCAGCAAGATTACTGGAGTGGGTTGCCATTTCCTTGTCCAGGGGATCTTCCCCACCCAGGAATCAAACCCATGACTCTTGCATTGGCAGGCAGGTTCTTTACCCCTGGACCAGGGAAGCCCAATGCTCTGTATATTGGAAAGCATTTTCACACTTTTAACTTTGCAAATGTTCTTTAAGGAGTACCATTTAGTCATGCTTCCTTGGTGGTAATGAATCCACCTACAATATGGATGGGACAGCTGGGTTTGATCAGGAAGATTGCTGGGAGGAGGGCATGGCGACCCACTCCAGTATACTTTCTTGGAGAACTCCCATGGATAGAAGATCCTGGCGGGCTATAGTCCATGGGGTTGCAAAGAGTTGGACACGACTGAGCAACTAAGCACACACGTTTACTCACGCACAGTGTGTCAGTAGCCACAGTTTACCATCATGAATGAATTGCAGGTGATGATGTAGTAAGAGCACTGGATTTCTATTGGGGAAAAAACCTGAACTCTGCTGATTACTAGGTATGTAAGTTTAGTCATTTCTTGTGAAAGTATATATGAATTCTCTCAGCATAGTACTTATCAAATAGTTGGAACCCAGCAAATGTTGTTTAAACATTAAAAATAAATTATCAGAAAAACTCAGTAACAAGTTTATTTTTTTTCTTTTCTGTGTCGGGCATTCTTTTGGAATTGACAGCAACTTAGACCAAATTATTTATACTTGTAGATACAGAAGTGTTGGGTTGCATCTGCTTTAGTTTTTCTTCTGAACTTCAGGTGGTCCAGTTAATGTTTTGTGTTGATAATATATCTGAAGACTTTTCCAGTCAGAGGGATCAGTGCCTTAATTATAGCTGGGAAATCTGTGCAAGCGTGCCCTTGTAGTAGACTTCAGAAACCTGCTTTTCCCCTCCAGAAATTGTTTTTTTCCCCCAAGTGTGCCCACTTATATTAGTCAGAACTTCTCCATTGTATTGCTCCTTTAGCTATAACTCTAGTATCAATGAGTTTTGAAAGAAGTTACATAAAAATAGCAATTTAAGGTTATCACTTTAGCTATTAACCAGATAAACCTGGGAAGTAAAAGTAGACTCTCCTAAAATTTTCTGAGTATAGAAAAACTTTAGGAATCCATTTAAAATATTATGTTAAAAAAACTTTAGGAATCCATTTAAAATATTATGTTAATGATGTGTATGTGTCTTGATTCTTGTTTGAGCTGAAAATGAAAGGATAGAGTATATATGCTATAGTGATAACTTTATTGTAGTGTTTTTAAAACTTCTTTTGATTGTTGCCTATAGTATGAAATGTATATTTCTTGAGATTTAACAAGTTGCAAAATGCAGCAAATACCCTTCCTCATACCATATGCAAAAATTAACTCAAAGTAATTAAAAAAAAAGAAAAAAAAATTTAAAAATAACAAAAAAAAAGAAATAAAAAAACAAACAAACAAACAAAAAATTAACTCAAAACGGATTAACAGCCTAATTGAAAGAGCTAGAACCATAATCTTCTTAGAGTAAAGCTTAGGGATAGATCTTTATACCTTCAGCTTGGCAGTAGAGTCTTAAATTTTGACACCAAAATCATGTAAGCAAGAAGAAAAACAGTACATGAATTGGACCTTATGAAAATGAAAAACTGTTGTTCATCAAATAATATTATGAAGAAAGTAAAAAGACTACCCACATCATGGAAGAAAATAATTTGCAAATTGTATCACTGATAAGAAAATATATAGACTATAGAGCGAATTCCTAAAAATAACAGAAAGACCAACCCAGTTTTAAAAATGTGCAAAATATTTGAGTAGACATTTCTTCAGAGATATGCAGCAATTAATAATTAGCATGTGAAAAGAATCAACATCATTAGTCATGGATGAAATGAAAATCAGAAACTCAGTATTACTTTATACCTAATAGGGTAACTCTTAAAGGAAAATAATAAATATTGATGAGTTTGTGGAGATGCTGAAACTGATGGGAATACAAAATGGTACAGCTGATGTGGAAAACCATTTGGCCCATCCTTAAAAAAGCTAAACAGGGCTTTCCTGGTGGTCCAATGATTAAGACTGTGCTTCCAGTACAGGGGCCACGAGTTCCATCCCTGGTCGGGAAGGTTCCACATGCCATGCTGTACAGTCAAAAAAAAGCTAAACATGTAACTGCTGGGTGACCCATCAGTTCTGCGCCTAGCTGTATACTCAGAAGAACCAAAAACAGACTCAGACAGACACTTGTATGCCAGTATTTATTGTAGCTTAATTCATAATAGCCCAAAGGTTGACACTACCCAAATGTCCATCAGTAAACAAAATGTGATACATTCATACAATGTAATATTTTTCATCCTTAAAAAGGAAAGAACTTCTTATATTTACTACCACATGAGCAGTCCTTGCAAATATTATGCTAAGTAAAAGAAGCCAGACACAAAAGAATTGATATTAAAGCAGATTAGAGATTATGAGGTGCTGCAGAGTGGGAGGAGAATGGGGAGTTAATTGCTTAAAGCTTAAAGATCTTCTGTTTGAAGGGAATTCCCTGACAGTGCAGTGATTGGGATTCCACCCTTTTACTTCGGAGGGCCTGGATTCAGTCCCTGGTTGGGGAACCAGTATCCCACAAGCCTAGTGGTGTGGCCAAAAGAAAGAGTTTTTGTCTGGATAATAAAACTTTTGGAAATAAGAAGTATCAATGATTATACAACATTGTGAATGTGATTGATTAATGCCCTTAAATTATGTACTTAATGACTAAAATGGTGAATTGTATGTTTATATACAAAAATATTTCTCTACATACTAATTTTGTGTATATTTCCACAATATATAAAAATGCAACAGTCAGGGAATATTCTCTAGATCTGGCAGTAATCTTAACTTCAACATGTTTGCTATCATATTGGATCCTAACAAGGCAGCCCATTCAGTATAATATAAGGTTTGTTGTTTAGTTGCTAAGTCATGTCTGACTCTTGTGACCCCATGGACTGTAGCCTGCCAGGCTCCTCTGTCCATAGGATTTCCAAGGCAGGAATGCCTGGAGTGGATTGGCATTTCCTCCTCCAGGGCATCTTCCCCACTCACAAATCAAACCCACATCTCTTGTGTCTCCTACACTGGCGGATAGATTCTTTACCCCTGAGACATCAGGGAAGCCTGTAAGTGAAAGTTGCTCAGTCATGTTCAATTCTTTGCGACCCCATGGACTGTAGCCCACCAGGCTCCTGTGTCCATGGTTGGGCAAGAATGCTGGAGTGGGTAGCTCTCCCTTCTCCAGGGGATCTTCCAAACTCAGGGATTAAACCCAGGTCTTCCACATTGCAGGCAGATTCTTTACCATCTGAGCTACCAAGAAAGCCTATATATAGGGTTAATTAGCCAGAAAATAAAAGTAGAGAATTAAATCAGTCACCAATCAGTTCAGTTTAGTTCAGTTGCCCAGTCGTCTCCGACTCTTTGCAACCCCATGAATCGCAGCATGCCAGGCCTCCTTGTCCATCACCAACTCCTGGAGTTCACTCAGACTCACGTCCATCGAGTCAGTGAGGCCATCCAGCCATCTCATCCTCGGTCATCCCCTTCTCCTGACCCCAATCCCTCCCAGCATCAGAGTCTTTTCCAAGGAGTCAACTCTTTGCATGAGGTGACCATAGTACTGGAGTTTCAGCTTTAGCATCATTCCTTCCAAAGAAATCCCAGAGCCGATCTCCTTCACAATGGACTGGTTGGATCTCCTTGCAGTCCAAGGGACTCTCAAAAGTCTTCTCCAACACCACAGTTCAAAAGCATCAATTCTT
>SJYA01003122.1:618734-640195 GCA_006410615.1 Neotragus moschatus
TTACATAAAGTATCATTTAATTCACAGCACAAACTAGATCATGGAGAATGAATAACTCCCAAAGTCTCATAAATATATTAGATGATGAAGCAAGGATTGAATATAGGTTTGTCTTATGCCACAAAATGAATACTTAATGCTCTGTATTGTTGTTGTTGTTTTAGTCGCTAAGTCTTGTCAGACTCTTTGAGATTTCATGAACTGTAGTCCGCCAGGCTCCTCAGTTCATGAGATTTCCCCAGCAAGATTACTGGAGTGGGTTGCCATTTCCTTGTCCAGGGGATCTTCCCCACCCAGGAATCAAACCCATGACTCTTGCATTGGCAGGCAGGTTCTTTACCCCTGGACCAGGGAAGCCCAATGCTCTGTATATTGGAAAGCATTTTCACACTTTTAACTTTGCAAATGTTCTTTAAGGAGTACCATTTAGTCATGCTTCCTTGGTGGTAATGAATCCACCTACAATATGGATGGGACAGCTGGGTTTGATCAGGAAGATTGCTGGGAGGAGGGCATGGCGACCCACTCCAGTATACTTTCTTGGAGAACTCCCATGGATAGAAGATCCTGGCGGGCTATAGTCCATGGGGTTGCAAAGAGTTGGACACGACTGAGCAACTAAGCACACACGTTTACTCACGCACAGTGTGTCAGTAGCCACAGTTTACCATCATGAATGAATTGCAGGTGATGATGTAGTAAGAGCACTGGATTTCTATTGGGGAAAAAACCTGAACTCTGCTGATTACTAGGTATGTAAGTTTAGTCATTTCTTGTGAAAGTATATATGAATTCTCTCAGCATAGTACTTATCAAATAGTTGGAACCCAGCAAATGTTGTTTAAACATTAAAAATAAATTATCAGAAAAACTCAGTAACAAGTTTATTTTTTTTCTTTTCTGTGTCGGGCATTCTTTTGGAATTGACAGCAACTTAGACCAAATTATTTATACTTGTAGATACAGAAGTGTTGGGTTGCATCTGCTTTAGTTTTTCTTCTGAACTTCAGGTGGTCCAGTTAATGTTTTGTGTTGATAATATATCTGAAGACTTTTCCAGTCAGAGGGATCAGTGCCTTAATTATAGCTGGGAAATCTGTGCAAGCGTGCCCTTGTAGTAGACTTCAGAAACCTGCTTTTCCCCTCCAGAAATTGTTTTTTTCCCCCAAGTGTGCCCACTTATATTAGTCAGAACTTCTCCATTGTATTGCTCCTTTAGCTATAACTCTAGTATCAATGAGTTTTGAAAGAAGTTACATAAAAATAGCAATTTAAGGTTATCACTTTAGCTATTAACCAGATAAACCTGGGAAGTAAAAGTAGACTCTCCTAAAATTTTCTGAGTATAGAAAAACTTTAGGAATCCATTTAAAATATTATGTTAAAAAAACTTTAGGAATCCATTTAAAATATTATGTTAATGATGTGTATGTGTCTTGATTCTTGTTTGAGCTGAAAATGAAAGGATAGAGTATATATGCTATAGTGATAACTTTATTGTAGTGTTTTTAAAACTTCTTTTGATTGTTGCCTATAGTATGAAATGTATATTTCTTGAGATTTAACAAGTTGCAAAATGCAGCAAATACCCTTCCTCATACCATATGCAAAAATTAACTCAAAGTAATTAAAAAAAAAGAAAAAAAAATTTAAAAATAACAAAAAAAAAGAAATAAAAAAACAAACAAACAAACAAAAAATTAACTCAAAACGGATTAACAGCCTAATTGAAAGAGCTAGAACCATAATCTTCTTAGAGTAAAGCTTAGGGATAGATCTTTATACCTTCAGCTTGGCAGTAGAGTCTTAAATTTTGACACCAAAATCATGTAAGCAAGAAGAAAAACAGTACATGAATTGGACCTTATGAAAATGAAAAACTGTTGTTCATCAAATAATATTATGAAGAAAGTAAAAAGACTACCCACATCATGGAAGAAAATAATTTGCAAATTGTATCACTGATAAGAAAATATATAGACTATAGAGCGAATTCCTAAAAATAACAGAAAGACCAACCCAGTTTTAAAAATGTGCAAAATATTTGAGTAGACATTTCTTCAGAGATATGCAGCAATTAATAATTAGCATGTGAAAAGAATCAACATCATTAGTCATGGATGAAATGAAAATCAGAAACTCAGTATTACTTTATACCTAATAGGGTAACTCTTAAAGGAAAATAATAAATATTGATGAGTTTGTGGAGATGCTGAAACTGATGGGAATACAAAATGGTACAGCTGATGTGGAAAACCATTTGGCCCATCCTTAAAAAAGCTAAACAGGGCTTTCCTGGTGGTCCAATGATTAAGACTGTGCTTCCAGTACAGGGGCCACGAGTTCCATCCCTGGTCGGGAAGGTTCCACATGCCATGCTGTACAGTCAAAAAAAAGCTAAACATGTAACTGCTGGGTGACCCATCAGTTCTGCGCCTAGCTGTATACTCAGAAGAACCAAAAACAGACTCAGACAGACACTTGTATGCCAGTATTTATTGTAGCTTAATTCATAATAGCCCAAAGGTTGACACTACCCAAATGTCCATCAGTAAACAAAATGTGATACATTCATACAATGTAATATTTTTCATCCTTAAAAAGGAAAGAACTTCTTATATTTACTACCACATGAGCAGTCCTTGCAAATATTATGCTAAGTAAAAGAAGCCAGACACAAAAGAATTGATATTAAAGCAGATTAGAGATTATGAGGTGCTGCAGAGTGGGAGGAGAATGGGGAGTTAATTGCTTAAAGCTTAAAGATCTTCTGTTTGAAGGGAATTCCCTGACAGTGCAGTGATTGGGATTCCACCCTTTTACTTCGGAGGGCCTGGATTCAGTCCCTGGTTGGGGAACCAGTATCCCACAAGCCTAGTGGTGTGGCCAAAAGAAAGAGTTTTTGTCTGGATAATAAAACTTTTGGAAATAAGAAGTATCAATGATTATACAACATTGTGAATGTGATTGATTAATGCCCTTAAATTATGTACTTAATGACTAAAATGGTGAATTGTATGTTTATATACAAAAATATTTCTCTACATACTAATTTTGTGTATATTTCCACAATATATAAAAATGCAACAGTCAGGGAATATTCTCTAGATCTGGCAGTAATCTTAACTTCAACATGTTTGCTATCATATTGGATCCTAACAAGGCAGCCCATTCAGTATAATATAAGGTTTGTTGTTTAGTTGCTAAGTCATGTCTGACTCTTGTGACCCCATGGACTGTAGCCTGCCAGGCTCCTCTGTCCATAGGATTTCCAAGGCAGGAATGCCTGGAGTGGATTGGCATTTCCTCCTCCAGGGCATCTTCCCCACTCACAAATCAAACCCACATCTCTTGTGTCTCCTACACTGGCGGATAGATTCTTTACCCCTGAGACATCAGGGAAGCCTGTAAGTGAAAGTTGCTCAGTCATGTTCAATTCTTTGCGACCCCATGGACTGTAGCCCACCAGGCTCCTGTGTCCATGGTTGGGCAAGAATGCTGGAGTGGGTAGCTCTCCCTTCTCCAGGGGATCTTCCAAACTCAGGGATTAAACCCAGGTCTTCCACATTGCAGGCAGATTCTTTACCATCTGAGCTACCAAGAAAGCCTATATATAGGGTTAATTAGCCAGAAAATAAAAGTAGAGAATTAAATCAGTCACCAATCAGTTCAGTTTAGTTCAGTTGCCCAGTCGTCTCCGACTCTTTGCAACCCCATGAATCGCAGCATGCCAGGCCTCCTTGTCCATCACCAACTCCTGGAGTTCACTCAGACTCACGTCCATCGAGTCAGTGAGGCCATCCAGCCATCTCATCCTCGGTCATCCCCTTCTCCTGACCCCAATCCCTCCCAGCATCAGAGTCTTTTCCAAGGAGTCAACTCTTTGCATGAGGTGACCATAGTACTGGAGTTTCAGCTTTAGCATCATTCCTTCCAAAGAAATCCCAGAGCCGATCTCCTTCACAATGGACTGGTTGGATCTCCTTGCAGTCCAAGGGACTCTCAAAAGTCTTCTCCAACACCACAGTTCAAAAGCATCAATTCTTCAGCGCTCAGCCTTCTTCACAGTCCAACTCTCGCATCCATACATGACCACAGGAAAAAAAGTCTTGACACTGTCAGTCACCAATAATTTTATGTAAATACTGGGTATTTTAAATATATTTGAAACAACAGTATCTTGAAACAATGTTTATATACAGTTTGAAGAACACTGAACTACTTCCTGCTACTGCTAAGTTGCTTCAGTTGTGTTGGAATCTTTGCAACTCTATGGATTGTAGCCTGCCAGGCTCCTCTGTCCATGGGATTCTCCAGGCAAGAATACTGGAGTGCATTGCTGTGCCCTCCTCCAGGGTATCTTCCCAACCCAGGGATTGAACCCACAACTTTTATGGCTCCTGGATTGCAGGGGGATTTTTTACCCCTGAGCCACCAGGAAAGCCCAGTCTACTTCCTAACAGCTCTTAATTCTCTTTATTTTCTTCTTGTGTTCCAGTTGGTTGTTGTGTTTTTCTGGATCCATCTTCAGGTTTGCATTTATATATGTAGCTGTGGCACCATGAGATCTGATAGGCATCTTCCTAATCTCATCTCTTTTGTTAGCAAGAGAACCTCCATTTTACAGAGGAAGACCCTGAATTGAGAGAGGTGATTGACCTTGACAGGATCACACTGTTGATAGAGCCTGGATTTGAATCTCAATCTATTTTATACTAAAACCTTATTTCCCTTCCTATTTAGATTATTGATAAAAAGCAGATCTCTTGGAAAGAGGAACTTACCAATTATACTCTTTCCACTTGGTTGTGTTTTAGATATATGGTTACTCTTATCTATGAGTATAAAATAGCTGTGATAGAGATTTGATTTTTCTTGCTGGATTTTTGCCAGATACTTGCAAGGTACCTTTTACTACTCTTCAGAATAGACTACTTTTGAGAGTAGCTTCTCAAATTTTTGAGCTGTGTAAATGTGCCATATTTGTAGGTTAACAGATTCCAGCTGCCTGTCCAACTGAGGCTCTTTTGTAAGAGTTGTAGCATCTTACTTATCCTGATGTCAGTCACAGTGTCTAACATACAGCAAAGTACTGATAAAGAACTGTTTATCCTTTTTGTGGAATAAACCCATTAATTGATACATGCCTATGCTCTAGTCACTTGGGGTTTTGGTATTCTTTTGATTTTTAAAACCATGTTGCTTGAGAAGTCTTCCCATTGACATATATCCAGTATATATTTTAAGGAATGAAAGAATCTTCCATTCTATATATAACTCTTAATATGCATTGTTATAGGCAGTATTCCCAGGTAGCTCATCAAAATAGTAAGTTGACTCTGTAGTTATATCAGGTACTACTGATAGTGTAAATATTTAGTGTCCACTGTCAGTAAGGTCATGAACTTGGGAGATACTATAGAAAATAGAAAGATGATCAGACTTTGTTTTGTTTTAAAAAATCTTGTAGCTTTATGGGCCATCTACCCCAAATGAAATAATATTTGTGAAAGGTCTAAAATATTTACTGTATAATTTATTAAGCATAAAGCTTGTTGCTTTTGGAAGATACTTGTACTAACAACGTGAATCTGCCTTCTCTTGAGTATCCTCTGCAGGGTTAGGCCAAGCTTCATCACCTTTTATGTGAGTTATTGCAAAACAGGCTTTAGTGGGTCTCCTTGACCTTGGATTCTCTCCTCCTGTCTTGCCATAGTGCAGCAGAACTGTTTTTCATCAGTACTTCTGAATGCTTGTTGAGTCCTTGTATTTATGAGCAATGACCTACTTTCATGGCCTTGTCTCTTCCCACTCCCACCCCTCAGCACTCATGATTTAGGACTTGAGGGCTCTGCATAAAGAGCTCTTTTATTCGCCTTCACGTCGACAGAACATACCAAAATGTTCACATCCCCATTGGTTATCATATTCTGTTCTGTTTCTTCTTGAAATACTACTTATTTACCTCCTTTTCTGATAAAACCTCATTCATCCTTTGGTCCTAGCATAAATGTCACCACTTGAATAAAAGGGTCACACCTTCATCCATTGGCTGAAGGGTTTCTCTCCTTTATTTTCATAGTAGTTCGTAGACATACTAGTTTCTCAGTTTGTGGATGACTCAGTGACTGCTTCTCACCTCTAATTACTTGTTTTCATGACTTTCTCTGAATTCTGAACTTCTCAGGGCAGAGACTGTTAATTCATCTTTGCTTTCCTAATACTAAATGTGCTTAGTAAATGTTTCATTTAGTCCTCTGGAAAGAATATTATGTATAAAATAGTTGGACATATTTACATATTTGGTCAGGGATACTTGGTGAGGTTTAATTTGAGTGTAATAACAAAACCACATGATTTCTAATTCTCAGTCTAGCCTTTGTCCATAGTATGGTTGGTGATAACTGACCTAATTGGTGTCTTAAATATATTACTGATTTCACTATAAAATTACTAGAGATACTAATTCCTATTTCTCTTATTTCTTGGCTAAAACACAGAACCTCCTAAGGATAATAGTACACCCATGTAAAGACTTATGAGAATTGACTGAATTAATATTTTAAGGGGGTTGGAATAGTACTTGGCATGTGGTAAACACACAATAAATGTTACCTGTTGCTATTCTAGTCAGAAGTTATTGATGGGTAATTTGAAATAATAAGTTCTTAATTAAGGTAAAGCATCATTTTTCTGTCTTTCTCAGATATTTGTTTTGTACCTGCTGTGTATCTTATGCTTTGTCACACGCTAGGGATTAAAAGATGACTTCTCAGAGCTCAGTCAAAAAAATTCTTCTTGACTCAGACTTGAAAAGGTTTTAGTGAAAACTGTATGGGATGCAGTGGAAAGCTCTGAACCAGGAGTCATAGCTTTAGTTTTGACTCAGATTCAGTTCAGTCACTAAATTTGAGAAGGGCATTTCTTAGATGTGTATAATAGGTACCTCAGACTCTGTAGGTATAAGACATCTCTTTTTCCTCAAGTGTTCCTTTATACCTTCATTAAAAGCACTTTTATCCTTCTATTTGTTCAAGTCAAGGACCGCGTCTGTTCTTTCACAAGTCCTTAAAATTCTCCCTTCAAAATACAGCTGTTTGCTTCTTTCTGTTCCCACTACTATATCATAGTCCGTGTCATCATTGTCTCTTGCCTTAAAAGTTTTGTAGTTTCTGTCCTTTGCCCTCTACAATCTATTTTACACACAGCTGCCATTTTTGAAACATATATCTGATCTAATTTTTCCCCCATTAAAAATCATCTCATCATATTAAAACCCTCCTACACTGTGGAGGGGTGGTTTAGGGTGTAAATTGGTGCAGCCACTATGGGAAACAGTAAGGAGGCTCCTTTCAAAACTGAAAATCGATACCATATCTCCAGCAGTCCTTTTCCTCGGCATATTCCCAGAACTGACACAGTATTTTTTTTTTAATTTTTTAATTAAAGTATGGATGATTTATAGTTTTGTATTGTTTCTGGCAGATAACAAAGTGATTCAGCCATAGTCTTCATATTTTTTTGGTTATTTTAGTCTTCATATTATGGTCCATGGCAGGATATTGAATATAGTTTTCTGTGATACACAGTAGGGCCTGGCTGTTATTTTTTTTATGTAGTAGTTTGTATCTGCTAATCCCAAACTCCTAAATTAGGAGTTAATTAAAATAACTGCTAACCTGCTAACCCCTTTGGGCTTCCAAGTGGCTACACAGACATAGAGAACAGACTAGGGACATGGGGCCAGGGGAGGAAGGAGAGTGAGATGTATGGAGAGAGTAACACTGAAACTTATATTACCATATGTGAAATAGAGAGCCAGTGGGAATTTGCTCTGTGTATCAGGGGACTCAAACAGGGGCTCTGTAACCCAGAGGGGTGGGATGGGGAGGGAGATGGGAGGGAGGGGACATATGTGTACCTGTGGCTGATTCATGTCAA
Organism: Neotragus moschatus; assembly: GCA_006410615.1. Taxonomy (NCBI): domain Eukaryota; kingdom Metazoa; phylum Chordata; class Mammalia; order Artiodactyla; family Bovidae; genus Neotragus; species Neotragus moschatus. The sequence goes on from SJYA01003122.1 coordinate 626,676, forward strand.
TGTTTGGCAGAACCAACACAATTTCTGTAAAGCAATTATCCTTCAACTAAAAAGTGAATTAATTAAAAAAAAAGAATATTCGTGTATAAAAAAAGAATCCGCCTGCCAATGCAGGAGACATGGTTTCCATCTCTGGGTCAGAAAGATCCCCTAGAGAAGGAAATGGCCACTCCAGTATTCTTGCCTGGAAAATCCCATGGACAAAGGAGCTGGACAGGCTACAGTCCATGAGGTTGGAGAGTCGGACAGGACTGAGCATGCATGCTATCTGCTTTGGTAACCATAAGTTTGTTTTCTGTGTCTGTGAGTCTCTTTCTGTTTTGTAGATGAGTTCATTTTTTGTCAAATTTTAGATTCCACATATAAGTGATGTATCGTATGGTATTTGTCTTTCTGTTTCTAATTTCACTTAGTATGGTAATCTCTGGGCCCATCCATGTTGCTGCAAAATGACATTTTATTCTTTTTGATGTGTGAGTGATATTCCATTGTGCTGTATATGTAACATATGTCACATTCTTTATCAGTCTGCTGACGGACATTTAGTTGCTTCCTTGTCTTGGCTGTTGTAAGTAGTGCTCCTGTGCACGTAGGGGCGCATCTTTTATAATTAGAATTTCCTCTGCATAGATGCCAGGAGTGGGATTGCCAGATCATATGGCATCTCTATATTTGTTTTTTTTTAGGAACCTCTTTATGTTTTTCATAGTGGCTGAACAGGCCACAGTCCCACCAGCAGTGTAGGAGGGTTTTCTTTTCCCGACACCTTCTCCAGCATTTAACACAATATTCTGAACCACCTATACTACCCACTCCCCAAAATGTAAAAAATCTTCCCATCACATTTGAAATTAGATTTTAATTTCTTACCGTGGCTTACATCATCTGGCCTTTGGTTTTTTTTTTCTTTTTCTGTTCTCCCCCTTATTCTGCTTCATTTACAGTGATCCTTTTTTTGTTTTTAGATATGTCAGACCTTTGTGCCAGCTTGTTTCTTCTGTCTGAAACATTCCTCTACCAGGTCTTTTTATGGCTGATTTCTATTTATCAGTCATGTCTCAACTTTTTGTGTCAAATGTCAGCTTTTTAAAATGAGGCCTTGCCTGAGCACTAAACCTTTGCTCTATCAGAGTGTTATGTTTTGTCTCCACTTGATATTTTCTTATTTTCACCCATCTGACTGCCTCGTAGAATATAAGCTCCATGGTGGCAGTGGTTGTTTTCTTTACCATGGTGTCCCACCTCTTTGATTAGTTCCTGCCATAGAACAAGTACTCAATAAATATTTGTGGAATCACTGGATAAATGAATCTCTTTAAACTTCATCTTTTTAAACTGTAAAAGAAAGATTTCCATTGAAATGATATTAAGGGATTCCCTCATCAAAGGTAAACAAAGCCGAACACTGGTTAAAGGCTGTACTGACAGATTTATTAAATAACTAACTCTAGTAGACGGAGCTTGAACTCAATTTCAGTTTGCCCAGCGGTGGCTGGTATTTTAAATGTAGGATGAGGGACTTGGGGAGATGGTAATGAGAGAGTAAAGGAGTTGAGCTGGGTTAGGGAAATAAAAAATCACAAAAGCCAGTTATGAGAGTTGGTCAAAGTCAGCTTGATTAGGCCTTTTTTGCCTGCAACTTCTGCAGTCTGATGATTACATACAAAAGGATTGGCTTTTAGGTCCTTGAGAAGGACAAGCCTGTCTTGTAGGACATATAGATAACACCTCTCAAAGGTTTAGAGGAAAGATTTATAATTTTAAGTTTGTTTGTTTTAAAAGTAATTAGATGCAGGATGCAGGATGCTTGGGACTGATGCACGGGGATGATCCAGAGAGATGGTGTGGGGTGGGGGTGGGGGGTCGGGATTGGGAGAAGAAAAAAAAATAAAGAGTATGAGATTTCAAAAGAGAAAGTCCTTATTGCCCTGGGGGGTCTGGGTCTCACAGTCAGGAGAAAGTAAGAGGGTCAACAACGGAATGACATTAAATAGTACCATTGGAGACTGAATTAGCTAAGCATGAAAATCAAATAGAGTCTCTTTCATTTCTCTTTATTGCTCAAAATTGTGATACATTTTATTTGGACTGTGATGTTCTTGCATGTATTTCTCTAGTTATTTCAGGAGATGCTAAATGTTTTGCTTTACCTGGTGTGCAGAAGAACTATATGCCTTCAAAAGCTTCCAACTGCTTTTTTTATGTTACATGTTTAATGGAATCCCTTTTCATGGAAACAGTATTCTCAGGACCTTGTGAATACCCCAATAATTTAGGCCTTTTGCTTTCTTTACCTGCTGAAAAGCTAACTAGTGTCTTGAGTTTTCTTGTCATATTCCTGAATTAGTTCCTTTATACATTCATTAAATATTTGTTGAACACCTCAAAAAAAATAATAGTTAGGGGGAATTCCTTGGCAGTCCAGTAGTTAATACTTGTCATTTTCATTGGGATGGAGCAGGTTCAATTCCTAGTNTCAAAAGCTTCCAACTGCTTTTTTTATGTTACATGTGTAATGGAATCCCTTTTCATGGAAACAGTATTCTCAGGACCTTGTGAATAGCTCAATAATTTAGGCCTTTTGCTTTCTTTACCTGCTGAAAAGCTAACTAGCGTCTTGAGTTTTCTTGTCATATTCCTGAATTAGTTCCTTTATACATTCATTAAATATTTTTTGAACACCTCCTAATGCCAGATATAGTCATAAACACTGGGAAATCAGCAGGGAACAAAACCAAGTCCATGAACTCATGAAATTTATATTTTAGTATGGGGAGATAACATGTAAACACATAAAAATAACATGTCAGGCAGTGAAAATAAACAAGAGTAAAGGGATAGAGGATGCCATGGATGGAGAAAAGCCTGTAGCTATTTTACAGAGATTGGTCATAGAAACATTTACAATAAGACCACAGTCAGAACAAAGGACTAAAGAACAAAGAACAAATTGATGTGAATATTAGGTTAAAAATGTATCAAACAGCAGGGACAGAAGATGCAAATGTTCCCAGGTGTGGCTGCTCTTTGTCCATGGACAGTTTGCCAGCCTGTCCTAATCTGTGGCAATGAAAGAACATAGGGGGAACACTTCACAGAAGGTTCAGCTTTGGGTCAGGAACATCTTTATTAGAGATTCTAGTTTCTGCCTTTGTTTGCTAAAAACAGAAGATCATGACTTCAGCCTGATTCCCAATGTGTGTGTGTGTGTAAGAGACAGTTCACCTGGCTATTGGGACAGCAGTTCCCCAATTGTTTGGACATCTGCATCACGGCTCACTTGAGTTCTGTGTCCACAACTTTCACTTCAACTGCAGGTTTTCTTTATTTGTGTTGTGGGATACTTTCTCTCTGTGTTCTGATTTATCAAACAATCCACGCTGCTTAACAAATTACAAAAAAAAATCTGCATCTGTCATCACTAATATCAGGCTGGGGCTGTATATAGTTTATTCTTTACTTACTAACATTTTAATAGAATTTTGGAAAGAAAGTAAATGCATGTGCTACCTTAAGCTTGAAGTCAAAATTCTTCTGAGTTGGCATGGCTGGAGTGTGAGTGAGAGAAGACTGTGTGGGACAGTCCTGAGTGGGTCACCACCGTGAGGAAAATCCTGAAGAATCAGCCCTTTACCGCTGTGTTCTTAGAACACAGGGTATGAAGGTTACAATGATTGGACTATTACAGTTATATTGTATGCTAAAAAATCAATGTTGTTAGATTGCGAGTCAGGTCACAGAAAGACCTGGGAGGGGTCTGTAGGAAGGTGAGACATGGTTAAGGCTGGGGAGGGAAACATCAATATTAGTAACCCAATGACTTCAACATCAGCATGAAACGGATATGTCCCTTGAAACAGACATCGAGGCAACATGTTCTGAAAAGTCTTGGGTATATGGTTTTAAGATTATATTTTAGTCTTTTACTCATCTTTCCTAAAATGGGGAGATCTTGAGGCAGACTAGTCCAGCTGTTAAAACAAAGACTCCAGAACCATATTTTGAGGTTTGAAATCTGTTAAATGCAACAGCTTATTAAATAGGCAGTGGCCTGGAAGACTGAGAACCTGAAGTGGTATGCAGGGTTTTCAGCTCGATGAAATGAATGTGTCCTGAGCATCATTAGGTGGCAGTCCCAGTGCTGGTCCCTGAGGCTAGAGATACAGGAAATGTATTTTCCCTGTGTGGAGGGAGCTTGCAGCAAAATAGGGAGGTGGTGGTATAAAGAAATGATTACTCTTATCTAACTTTTCCAGGTTAAATTAAAAAATAAGGATATAATATTAAAAATTTTATCTTATAAGCTCATCATTAGAATATGGACTATCTTATGTATACATTGGGCTTCCTTGATGGCTCAGATGGTAAATAATCTGCCTGCAGTGCAGGAGACCCTGGTTTGGTCCCTGGGTTGGGGAGACCCCCTAGAGAAGGGAATGGCAATCTACTCCAGTATTCCTGCCTGGAAAATTCCATGGCCAGAGGAGCCTGGTGGTCTGCACTCCATGGGGTCACAAAGAGCCGAACATGACTGAGCAACTAACACTATGTGAATATTAAACTTTTAAAATCAGATGTCAGAAGCTATGTAGCTCAGCAAGATTCTAGCACATAGTAGGAAACTAAATAGAACTGGATTGAAATGCAGGGAACTATCAACAAAATTGCTAACAAATTTGATGATAATGTGTGGTGAAAATATCCTCAGCACTAAAAGAGAAGAAGGAATTGAGAGAATTTCTAGTCTTTCCTACTGACTTTATAAATAAAGAAACTGTGACTGGGAGACTCATCTGGGAAATACCTCGAATTTAAGGCCACATGTAAACTTTAAGTCAGAAGTTCTTTTTCACTATAGTTGCAGCATAAAAATCTCAGATAAGGCTTACAAGGCACAGACAAGGCACAGAAATCAATTGTATTATGTCACAGCATCCACCCTGATAGCCAGTTACAATTCTTTTGCCTTCTTTCATTTTAACCAGTTGTCCATTCATTCAAAAATATAAAGAGAAGTATCAATTCCAGCCCCTGTGGTAAATGCTGGAGATAAAGTCCTTGCCTTCATGGAGTTCATGATCTAGTAGGGAACACAGCTAAAAATAATATAATATTATTGTTATATATAACAATTATATTGCTAGAATTATGTGTAATGTGTACAAATATGCATAATTATATACATATAAAGGGGCTTCCCAAGTAGCTCAGCTGGTAAAGAATCCACCTGAAATGAAGGAGATCCTGGTTTGATTCCTGGGTCAGGAAGTTCCTCTAGAGAGGGTATAGGCTGGGTAGCCCAAGAATACACTCCAGTATTCTTGGACTTCCCTGGTGATTCAGATGGTAAAGAATCTGCCTGCAATGTGGGAGACCTAGGTTCAATCCCTGGGTTGGGGAGATCTCTATGGCAACTCACTCTAGTATTCCTGCTTGGAGAATTCCCATGGAGCAAGTAGCCTGGTGGGCTACAGCCCATGGGGTTGCAAAGATGGACATGACTGAGCAAATAAGCACAGCACGTATACATATAAAACCATTATAGAAGGAATATAACTGTCAAATAACTAAAAAAAAGAGAAAGGATTACTCCGTATGTGAAATAAATAGCAGAAGCATGGAAAGGCACAGAAGTATATAACAGAGGGTAACTGACTGCATAGTCAGAGAAAGTGATCAAGAGGGGGTTNGGACTTCCCTGGTGATTCAGATGGTAAAGAATCTGCCTGCAATGTGGGAGACCTAGGTTCAATCCCTGGATTGGGGAGATCTCCATGGCAACTCACTCTAGTATTCCTGCTTGGAGAATTCCCATGGACAAAGTAGCCTGGTGGGCTATAGCCCATCAGGTTGCAAAGATGGACATGACTGAGCAACTAAGCACAGCACATATACATATAAAACCATTATAGAAGGAATATAACTGTCAAATAACTAGAAAAAAGAGAAAGGATTACTCCGTATGTGAAATAAATAGCAGAAGCATGGAAAGGCACAGAAGTACATAACAGAGGGTAACTGACTGCATAGTCAGAGAAAGTGATCAAGAGGGGGTTCTCTTGATCATGTGCTAAAAAATCAATAGGATCCTTCAGGTGGAATCTGGCAGGCAACTAATCCAGATGAATGTGCCTACCTCCAGATAGTTTGAGTATGCATGTCTTAACAGGAAGAGATTCCAGGGTCGGATTCTACCACATCCTGGACTACATTTGCTGAGACCCTTGTTCTTGAGTTTTGTTCTTAGCTCTGTGTGTGTTAGTCACTCAATTGTGTCCGACTCTTTGTGACCCCATGGTCTATCTATGGAATTCTGTAGCCAAGAATACCAGAATGGGTTTCCATTTCTTCCTCCAGGGGATCTTCCAGATCCAGGGATTGAAACCTGGTCTCCTGTAATGCAGGTAGATTCTGTCTGAGCTACCAGGGAAGTCCCATTCTTAGCTATACTTTTGCTTTTCTATTGGCTGCTGAATCATCCTCTCGCCCATAGTGGTAGTGATGGAGTGGGGGATGGATTTACTTACCTGCATCATTGCTATCACTTTTATTGTGTACATTTTTTTCTCTTCACTAGGAGTGGATTTTGGTGGATACAAAGCCAATCAACTCTGCTAAGAATGTGCTGTGAAAAAGTAACTGTATTATTTTGCTATTAAAAAGGGGAGGGGACTCCAAGTTGCCCAGCCTTTGAGAATAGCTTACAAATACATTGTCCAACTCAAGCATCTCCTTTTTTAGGAGAAAATTTTGAATGGAAGGCGTGATCTCAGTTACAACCTCACTTGAAACTATACAATTTTCCTGTTGTGGTGAATTTAGACCTACTCAAAACTGGAGAGTGATTTCTGAAGACAGAGAGGGAAGGGAGCATTCATTTTAAAATGAGTATTTTTTTTTATTTTAGAACAGAACAAACATTGCAGATAATACATAAAATTATAAAGAGCAAAGTAAATATACCTAGTAACCCCATCTCCCCAAGTTAATTACATATGTAATATTGTGGGATATTCCCTTAATCTTTCTCCTAATCATATGACATTATGTTTGGAAGATAAAATTAAATGTTATGTTATTTATGTTTTGTTAAAAGTAGTTATGTTAAACTACTTAACATATTGTGGTATTTTAATAGAATCCAGTTCTAATATTCAGAGGCTTTCTTATGCTTTCTATTTCACATGAATATTTTATCTGTCCTTCTTTGGACTTGCTGAGAAATAACCAGAAGCTACTTTCTCTTTTTTTCCAATATACTTTTGTCAGTATTTTCCAACTACTTTCTTTCCCTTTTCTCTCCTCTCTGAATCTGTGAGGATCACATTACTCTTCATCTTTCAGGCTTCTGTCTCTAGCTTCCATATGACCAGCTGAGTTGAAATTCTCTCCTAGTAGAAGGTTTTTTCACAAAACAATTTGTTAAGAGTGAAATAAACAATTGATATTTGAATTTGGTCTAGTTGGTCTCTCTTCAGAATATTAGAATAACTGAGAACAAGGACATAAAGAACTTTTAGTCTTCTANGCTTCTGTCTCTAGCTTCCATATGACCAGCTGAGTTGAAATTCTCTCCTAGTAGAAGGTTTTTTCACAAAACAATTTGTTAAGAGTGAAATAAACAATTGATATTTGAATTTGGTCTAGTTGGTCTCTCTTCAGAATATTAGAATAACTGAGAACAAGGACATAAAGAACTTTTAGTCTTCTATTCTACAGAGATATAAAGCACCAATTATTTAAATCTGGGAAAAACTTTTAGTTCAAAGGACAGGTGAATATTCAGATGCACCTCAGAGGGATACCATCTTATGAAGAAATCAAAGTAGAAAAGGAAAAATATCAAGGACTTGAAGATTCTGATATAAACAAAACAGAATTCCAGGAAAGCTGCAAATGCTTCACATTTGAAGTTCTTTCAAATGACTGAGTAAACCTGTATTTATACTGTTGTCATTAGGGTAACCTTAAGTGCAGCACTCTTCAGAGAACTTACCTTTAACAAAGTTGTAATAGCAGGGTTGTTGTAAACTAAAAGTTGTCATATTCATCATTTCTGTCTGAACCATACTCTAGAGTAGTTCTTATTAACAAATAGTGTGTTCAGTGACAAATGGAAGATGAATGAATACTGGATTGGTCTTCAAAATGTTGAACTGTAAGATTTAACCTGTAGGGAGCAAACTTATATTGACTAGTGAGGTTTATGTATAGGTCTCAGCAGCATGAAAGCATGGAACAAAAGTCAGGGGCAGTATAAAATGATGAGCTCAAATTGGATGACAAGGATGCTGGGAGCAGGAGTAGAGTCACCTTCTGGGGAAAAATAAGACTGTAGGCTCCACAATGTTGAGGACCACGAGTGGTCACACTGCGTACTGCTAGCAGAGCACGATGCTAGGCACAGAGTAGCAGCTGAGAAATAAGATCTGTGATATGGATGACTAATGAATCCTAGCCCAGAAGGTGGGAAAGCATGCACATAAGAGTATATGAATGTGTTAGTATTTGTTCAGAAATGTCAATCATAAGGCAGCAAGGAACAGTCTTATATAAATAGTGAGTAATTGTCATTTCACCTGTTTTTATAGGTCTAGTTGGACATACAAAAGATTTCACCCTGGGGTATCTCAAGTGGCCCACACATCTTCTCACAGAAGCTGACAGAATTGATTTTGGTTACCTGGGGAGTATTGATAGATTTCACCCAAAAGCAGAAACGGTATAAGATCTATTTCTTAATACAATTTCACCTTGTAAACATTCAAGATTTAAGAAGGAAATGGTGCAAGAAGTTTTTGTATTTGATTTGTTTTTCCCTTTTTGATTTCTTTCACTTCTGTTGCATCCAGCAGTAGGCTCAAGAGATAATACAAATTCGTATCACTTTCACTTTATTAATTGGTCTTAACAAAAGTCTGATTGGTTGGTATTGCATCTTATTTGTTTAGTTAGGAAAACTAGAATTTACTGAGTTAAGTCAATACTTTTCAAACTTGATTTGCCTGAGAATCAGAAAATCTTGTTAAAATGTAGATTGTGGTTCAGCACGCTGTTGTTGGGGTCAGGTGGTCCATCACTGATCTCCTTCTCTTTATGAACAAGGCTAGAAGCATTCTGGACTACTTTTGCTTTCTCCATATGGCATGCTTTGTCATGAATCTATGCCTTTCTACTATCAATCTCTTAAGAGCTCCTAGACACCAAATGGGCATTTGCCAGACTCCTATGGATTTAGTTTCTATGGTTATGCATAACCAGACACGTCCTGTTAAGAACATTCTATAGTTAAGGGCCTTCCTCCTAGCAAATATCACTTCATCATTTACCAAGAGGACTAATTATCTAAGACGACTAATTATCATGCTGACATGGAGATTAGACTAGGTCACTTGTCCTCTTTGCTTTCACCTAGTAGCATATTGTTGGCAAAAGGAGTGAATGGCCCTTATACCAGCTGCTTTAATTCCTTTCTGACTTGATATCAAGATGGGATGATTCTCTGCTCATAATAGAAGGACAAGTTAAATGCTTTAAGTGGAGACATAAATAGAGGTGGTGTTCTGAGAACTGGAACTTATTCTTATTTTCCAGAATCTTTTTGATTAATGCACCTTTTGTTTTTGTAGCATAAGCAAAACAGTTTAAGTTATAAAATTAGCACTTAATCATTTAAAAAGATTCAAGCAATATAAAACATTCAGAGAAGCAATGATACAAATAACAATGTTCCCCTACTCCAGTGGTAGTGTTAAAATTTTGATTGATATCTTTATAAAATAAAAGAGATCACATTATATATGCTGTTATATATTTTCTTTTTTGAAATTGATTATGTCATTCACTTATTTTATACGATGTGTCCAGCCTAACTCTCCTGCATCATCTTTTCCCACTCTCTACTTTTCAACCTGGGTGCCACTCATGGAAATTACAACTCCCAAAGTGGGTATTATATTGCCTGTGTCTTCACATATATTTTTCACTTGGTCCAAAAGCCTCTTTTATTCTTTTCAACCTTTTTAACCACTGATGATATTTATCACTCAGTGGAAGTCTTGCCTACCCTAGGATGCTTTACCTTAACCACAGAATATAACTTAGGAGTCTATCATCATGTTCTTAAAATTCATAAAACCCTGTTCTTAGCCTTTCCATAAATCACACTTACAAGAATATAATCAGCTGATTAATTTGTGTATTTCTCCACTGACTATAATCTCCTTAAGAACAAGGCCATTTCTCAGTTGGCCACANTTAACCACAGAATATAACTTAGGAGTCTATCATCATGTTCTTAAAGTTCATAAAACCCTGTTCTTAGCCTTTCCATAAATCACACTTACAAGAATATAATCAGCTGATTAATTTGTGTATTTCTCCACTGACTATAATCTCCTTAAGAACAAGGCCATTTCTCAGTTGGCCACAATGCCAGATATTAAGTATAAATGTTCAACTCCAATCAATGGTACAACTCTTTTTTTAAGATATGAGATATCATATTAAAAGAGAAGGAAGTAGAAGGGAATAGAATTCTCTCAGACAGAACTGACTTCAAAGGACCAGCATCTCCATCTTCTCTTCCCATCCCATCCCCGCAGTCTCCAAAAAACAGGTAAGGAGAGTCATCTGTTTTTTTGATAGACCTGATATTGAATGCTCTTGAATACTTGGACTGCTTGCTTCAGAATATGGGGAGAAAGAGGACAGGCCCCACTACATCTGGTATAGTGGCTACACTAGATGGGGGCAGCATACTTGTCGGATAATTTGGGCTTCCTCTAAGGCTGGAAGTGGTCTGCTTTTCATATGCTCACAAGAGAGGCTTCTTCAACTCTCAGCCATGCTGTCTGAATCATCTGAGAGTCCCCCTGACTCCTTCATTAACTCTTCTCAGTGTCAAATAGAGCAGGCTTGCTGTGACATCTGCCATAATGTGTCACAAACTGACAGGCAATCACTTTGCAGAGGGTACTGCTCTGCTACAGAGCACACATCAGACAGACACACTGCCTCTCCTTGATGGAGAAGAGCAATTCTTCCACATCCTTAGGCAGAAAAAACTGGCCTAAAATGCCAGGCTCCTATAGCAATATGATGTACACAGGGCTATTATAATATGGNCTGTGACATCTGCCATAATGTGTCACAAACTGACAGGCAATCACTTTGCAGAGGGTACTGCTCTGCTACAGAGCACACGTCAGACAGACACACTGCCTCTCCTTGATGGAGAAGAGCAATTCTTCCACATCCTTAGGCAGAAAAAACTGGCCTAAAATGCCAGGCTCCTATAGCAATATGATGTACACAGGGCTATTATAATATGGGAGTTTTTATAACTGTCATTCACCTTCCTGCACTTGGGATGTGTGACACATGGTTATGATAATCACTTAAGCATATTGATTCATTTACCTGTGCATTTATGCATTTGTGTATTCAACATATATGAGGGTTACGTTCTGAGATCCAGGTACTTGAGGAGGTGCCAAAAGGACTGATGGGTAAACAAAGCATTGTCCCTGCCATTAGGGACATTCATTCAAGCAGCAAACATGGGCATGTAAACAGGATTGTAATGCAGTGAGACAAGGGCTTGTGAGAGTCAGGCATGAAGAATATCAAGCAGAGAACAGTGGAAAGAGCCATTCATGAAGCCTCAGAGAATCGGGGAAGGTTTCACAGGGGAAGCGAAATAGGAGCTGATTTTTGAAGGACAGTGACATTCACGTGGGCTGGGTAAGGAAGAAGTGGCAACATCATGTGCAGAGGAGGTAAGCTTAAAGTGGCATGGGCCACACTGCCCTGTGGCTGGAGCATAAGCTAAGCAAGTGGGATTCACAGGAGATGGCATCAGGTGGGTGGGGAGCATAGTGTGCAAGCCTCTAACTTTCTCATGTTGGCAATGCATGGTCATCAGCTAAGTTTAGGCAGAATGGGCCAGGCATGTGCTCCCCAACACTGTGCAATCAGGAGCAATAATAAGCTTTTCAAACTTTTGTATCTTCCCCTTGTTTGTTTTTTATTATTCTCTGTATTTTCATAATGGTTAAAATCTCTAAAACATACACAGAAAGATCTGTTGGTTTATGTTTGTGAGTAGCGTGGAAAGAGGGAAACCTGGGAGACTGAATCTCACTCTGCAGGGTAAAGCAGGTCACAGAAGCATAATAAAGGAACGAAAGCTGAGAATCTTGAGACAAATAGAGGAAGGAGAAGAGAGGTACAAATCTGGGACAGAGAAGTGGTGCACTGCCTTTGGAGCTGATTGCCTGATCCCTCTTCCAAGGAGGGTTGACCTGGTGCCTGGTGTCAAGGGACTATTTTGCAAGGCAAGGGTCTGGAGGGCACACACACATAGATAAATTTGGAAAATATCATGGATAACATACTTATCTGTGCTGGCAGAGGTTGATTCTTTGCTGATTGTGCATTTGCTTAGATGGGGTCTGTTCCTTAAAATTTGCTTATGGGGATAGAGAGGCAGATGAGAAAGACATTAGCAAGCAGATGGCCATGTGGGTCTGCCTTTTATCCTCCAAAGGATATGACTAACCTTATAAGGCTGAAATACTGCCTAAAATTATGCCAGGTACTCAGCAGCAGAGTCATTGGGACTGGACATAACTCAGTTTAAATCTTAGCCCAACTTCCACTTCTCTTGTCTCGTCATTTTTAAAATAGGCACGAAAATACCTTTCAGCATAATTGCAAGGATTAGCTGAAATATGTAAAATATTCAGCCTGCTGCCAGACATTTAAAAATGAAGCTATTCCTCTACACAGTTAATATACTTTACACATTGTATTTTCTCTGTAGCATAGTACTAGACACTCAGGAAACTTAGAACTACCCCTTGGCATGACTCCTCTTGGTTTGCAAGTGCACTGGAAGTTTAGTCTCTTGCAGGCTGAGGTACATTAAGAGTTATCACCAGTTGGTATTGAAGGAGATAGTCATTTGTCAGTAATATTGACCCAAGGAAAAGCAGTCAGGTATAAGGAGGCATCACTTTGAAATGATGTGACAAATGAGTCTCCATCATTTGAATGAGGAGACAGTAATGGGGTCAGTGGATCTAGTGGCCCTGCTCTGACACATAGTCAACAGTCACTGCAATCCTAATAAATGGGACTCTTCCATCGCCTGCATGAGCTAGGGGTTGAGAGTGTGGGTCCATAGTAAGAGTGGATTTGTATATTCCAGCATCAAAACCCGAGGTAGAATGATGACTTGAGGAATAAATATTATGTTGTGAAAAATGCAGTAAACAGGTGTCAATGTCCCAACCAAAATATTAGTACATCTTTGAATATTTCTTTGACTATATATTCACTCACTTGTTAGAATTATTCACTCATAAGCCTTAGGTGTTCATCTCTGAAGGCCAGCAAATTTTATTTAAATTTAACTGAGAGTGGGTGAAATGTTGACACACTTCTATTCTTCCTTTGGCACTCAAGTGTATGTTTAATTCAGTGTTTCATAATTTGCAATGAAATAAACTTCTTCA
>SJYA01003123.1:0-17630 GCA_006410615.1 Neotragus moschatus
TATGACCTAAATCAAATCCCTTCAGGACAAATTCTAGTATTATTTTCCCTTGGAGAGAAAAAATGGAAGGTTATTTCATTTGTTCATGTGCCACAGTCCCCAACATAATAAATGATAAAGCAGACATAATGAGTGATATTTTTGCACAAGAAGATTATGAGTAGGTCCAATGCCTTCCTGAGAATTCCTTTCTATAAATCAAACACCATCAGTTTCTTGTAAGACAGTGTTTCTTTCCTCTAGATGTCTTCTATGCTATTTTCAGTTTTATTTCCTTTGAGAAAATGAAAGTAATAAAAATCTTCCAAACTGTACTGGTCAAAGCAAAGAATGCAAAAATGGAGATTTATTGCAGCATTTCACAGTAGAGAGTCATTAAAGAGATTCAAATTATAACTGATATGAATGTATTTATAAACGCAGCCAAAACATTGTCTTACCTTTATACCAATAAAGCTATAAGCTATAGCAGTTACTATTAAACAACTGTTCATGAAAGCCAAAAATCCTGCTGAGTTATATCACTTTTATATGTTGTTTTATATGTTTTTATGTTGTTTTATATGTTTATATGTTGTTTTATATGTTGTTAATGCTCTTTTGTCCCGTAACTTATAGAGTTGCCATTTCATGTTCACTTCAGTCAGTCAGTCGTGTCTACTCTTTGCAATCCCATGAACTGAAGCAAATCAGGCTTCTCTGTCTATCACCATCTCCTGGAAGCCTCTCAAACTCATGTCCATTGAGTAGGTGATGCCATCAAGCCATCTCATCCTCTGTTGTCCCCTTTTCCTCCTGCCTTCAGTCTTTTCCACCATCAGGGTCTTTTCCAAGGAGTCAGTTGTTTGCATCAGGTGGCCAAAGTATTGGAGTTTCAGCTTCCAGTGAATATTCAGAACTGATTCCCTTTAGGATTGACTGGTTTGATCTCCTTGCAGTCCAAGGGACTGTCAAGAGTCTTCTCCAACACCACAGTTCAAAAGCACCAATTCTTCAGTGCTCAACTTTCTTTATAGTCCAAGTCTCACATGCATACATGACTACCGGAAAAACCAAAGCTTTGACTAGACGGGCTTTTGTTGGCAAAGTAATGTCTCTGCTTTTTAATANTGCAGTCCAAGGGACTGTCAAGAGTCTTCTCCAACACCACAGTTCAAAAGCACCAATTCTTCAGTGCTCAACTTTCTTTATAGTCCAAGTCTCACATGCATACATGACTACTGGAAAAACCAAAGCTTTGACTAGACGGGCCTTTATTGACAAAGTAATGTCTGCTTTTTAATATGCTGTCTAGGTTGGTCATAACTTTTCTTCCAAGGAGCAAGCGTCTTTTAATTTCATGGCTGTAGTCACCATCTGCAGTGATTTTGGAGCCCAAGAAAATAAAGTCTTTCACTGTTTCCATTGTTTCCCCATCTATTTGCTATGAAGTGAGTGGTGGGACTGGATGCCATGTTCTTAAGTTTTTTGAACTTTGAGATTTAAGCCAGCTTTTTCACTCTCCTATTTCACTTTAATTAAGAGACTCATTAGTTCTTCTTTGCTTTCTGCCATAAGGGTGGTGTCATCTGCAAATCTGAAGTGATTGATATTTCTCCCAGTAATCTTGATTCCAGCTTGTGGTTCATCCTGCCCAGCATTTCCCATGAAGTACTCTGCATATAAGTTAAATAAGCAGGTGACAATATATAGTCTTGATGTATGTTAATGCTCTTTTGTCCCATAATTCAAAGAGTTGCCATTTCATGCTATGTTCTCTTTAAAGCATCTCTTCTTTTCGCTCATACTATTGCTTTTTTATTGTAGGTCTTTATAAATTCTAATATTATTCTAAATACTCAGTTATCTTCTGTCTTTTCCTAGTTTAAACCATCCTATTCATTATTGCCATATTAATGTCCTTTAGATAGTATGCTGTCTATTCACCTGATATAATAGTTGCAGTGTTTACTTATAGAATCCAAATATTGGACAAAATATATAATATAACTTTGTTGGTTTTTACTCACTAAGTTCTGTTCAACTCTGCAATCCCATGGACTGTAGCCTGCCAGCCTCCTCTGTCTGTGGGATTTCCCAGGCAGGCAGGAATACCAGAGTGGGTTACCATTTCCTTCTTCAGAGGATCTTTCCAGAGGATCTTCTCAATGTATTGGAAGATGCATGTCTCCTGCATTGGCAGGTGGATTCTTTACTGCTGAGCCACCAGGGAAGCCCATAAATATAACTACCTCCTTGTATTTTATTAAACATTCATTCAATATCAGAAAATCATTTTCAAAGAACAATCATATTTATAGTTTGACTTAATTTTCATCAGTCATATGGGTGCATTTGCTTAGTCATATCTGACTCTTTGCAGCCCCATGGACTGTAGCCCACCAGGCTCCTCTGTCCATGGAATTTTCCAGGTAAGAATAGTGGGGTGAGGTGCCATTTCTACTTCTGGGGATCTTCCCAAACCCTCATCTCTATCTCCTGCATTGGCAGGGGGATTCTTTACCCCTAGAGCCACCTGAGAAGCCAGTCATATAAAAGAGGGGAGATGGCTCCAATCACAACTGCTGTCATAGGCATGATTCCTAGTCCAGTGCTTTTCCCAACAAGCACAAATGGATTAACAGAGGACAAATACTAAGGGTCCTGGTAGATAGATCCTTGAACTACTGGGGCTTCGGCTCCTAAATAAAACATTGACTAAGTGACAGGAAATGGTCTTACTAGAGAAGAAAAGCCTATGCAGACCCACCAAAATAGGTCATAGTTCACATTGATCATTCTGCCAGGCTTGAAAAGTAAATAGCAGACCACTCATGAATCGTGTGTGGATCACTTTAAAACATCACTCTTGTGTGCGTGTGTGTGTGTGTGTGTGTGTGTGTGTGAAAGGAGTTGCTAAATATTTTTTTTTTTAATATGGAAGTGACACAATTTTGAATGTCAATAATTTCACTCTTAGATTGTGTAGAGGGCGGATGGAAAGACAAGGCTGAATTCAAGGAAACCAGTCAGCAGCCACTTTTTTATTCTAAGCAAGATATTGCATGACTGTGATAGTGGAGATTTTTGAAAAACTGATTATTTAGACATGAGAAAGTGAAGTTAGTTGAAGGTTCAAGAAACCATGAGGATAAATGCAAGTGCCTAGCTTACAATAGTAAATGAAAGAATGGATAACAGTGGAACTTTTATGATGAAGCTCACTCACTCTAGAATAGAAGTCATGGCAGAAATGGGTCACATAAGTCAGCATAAAACTCAAACTCTCTGACTCTCTGTCTTTATCTTTTGTCTGTGTTCTCATATATTTATATATATATATATATGTTAAATAAATGAATATGTATATAAATATATTTTTCTCCTGGCAATACATATACACTGATAGAATTGAAACNCTCACTCTAGAATAGAAGTCATGGCAGAAATGGGTCACATAAGTCAGCATAAAACTCAAACTCTCTGACTCTCTGTCTTTATCTTTTGTCTGTGTTCTCATATATTTATATATATATGTTAAATAAATGAATATGTATATAAATATATTTTTCTCCTGGCAATACATATACACTGATAGAATTGAAACAATAACTTCCATGAATCTCTAATAATTTTTATGATCATATAATAATTTACAAAGGCCAGTTTATATTCTTTCCATTTCTGTCCTTACCCAAGCTGCAGCTCTCTTTCTCACTTCTTTTATTCCGCATAATGGGGTAACTGTCAATTACAGACTCTTTTCCTATAAGATATCACCCCAGAAACCTAGAACCCTTAATACCATCTCAGAATCCTGTGGCCACTGCGATTCCAAACCTAAAAGAAACTTTCTGATGTATGTCCATGGAGTCCCTGCTTGAATCTGAAGGAATTATAGTGGGAGGGATTAAAAATAAGAGATCATATACAACCTTGTTTCTCAGAGTGTTCCATGTACTGGCGAGGTAAAAACTGAAAGCTAGTAAAAACTGCATAATCTCAAGTGATATATGAGAGTGGCTAAATCAGAATCTACATTTAAACAAGATAACTAGGCTATTCCTGTGCACTCTAAATTTTAATTGTTTTTAAAAATATATCTATTCCCAGAAAAACCTTAAGGTTTTGAAGCTAAGATTTTGAATCGGTTGATATGGGGTACAACTTGGCTCGGTTCAGTTCAGTTCAGTTGCTCAGTCGTGTCTGACTCTTTGCAGCCCCATGGACTGCAGCATGCTAGGCCTCCCTGTCTATCACCAACTCCTGGAGTTTACTCAGACTCATGTCCATTGAGTCAGTGATGCCACCCAACCATCTCATCCTCTATCATCTCCTTGTTATTAAGGTTTAAAAATATCCCCTGATGATTTAAAATACACAGCCATATTTGAGAAAACTATAAAAGTCAACTGTAAAGTCCTTAGAAAAGGACCCAGCAAATACATTTAATCACATTTCATAAGAACTTCCTGATGTGTGTTTCCAGTTTAACTTGCTTGACTCTTGTTACAATCCAAGATTATTTCCAATTATTACAGTTTTAGAGAAAAAAAAAAGCATACAAGAAAGAAGAAGGAACTTGAAACACAGGTCCCTAAAAAGAAAATATTTCATTAAATATACAGTTGAACAAGTAGAATTATTTTAAATGACTACCTGAAAAAAAAATCACGTATTTGATTAATATTCTGAACTCTTACCCCACTACCCCAAATTCCAGTTTTATATAGATTTGACTTTTGAATCTATTATTTACATTACTTATGTGTGCCTGCTAAGTCGCTTCAGTTGTATCTGACTTTGCAACCCCATAGACTGTAGCCTACCAAGCTCCTCTGTCCATGGGATCATCCAGGCAAGAATACCTAAGTGGGTTGTGATGCCCTCCTTCATGGGATCTTACCGACCCAGGGATTTAACCCATGTCTGCTACATCTCCTGCATTGGCGGGCATATTCTTTATCCTTAGTGCCACCTGGGAAGCCCCATGTTACCTGTACATAAGACAAATTAAATATTTTTTTTTGCAGTGAAGAAATATTTAATTTTTTTAACATTTCTAGCCTTATTAACAATAAGATGACTTGTCAGGGTATGTCCTGATCCTCTAAAACCTGCTATTCACACTACTGACACTGAAGGGAAAGCACTGACTAGGAGTTTATAAGGAATATAATCTCAAATCCCTTTCAGACTTGCTGGATCAGGATCTGCACTAAAAAAAGACAAAAAAACAAAAACAAAAATGTCCTCAGGAGACCCTGTGAACCAATCTTTATCATGAATTATTCAGAATTAACAAAGATTTCCTCTTGAAAGAAAAATTTTAACAGTTTGGGAAATGTCAATTGCAATTCTTCTTTTCTCAAGAGCTTGTTCCCTGAGAAATGGAAATCCCTAGAGGGTATTTGACTCTATTTTATTTATTGCCTTGAACATCTAAACCCAGGACAAACCTTCACAGCATAGCAGTCATAACTTCTCCAGGGACCGTCCTGAGGATGTTTGCTTCACTGAAGCTGTAGAATAACACACTGAAGAATTAGAACTGGAGATGCTGACCTGCGATGCAGACCAGCTTCAAAAATGGCTCTGACACCAGGGCTGTGCCTGCCCTCCCAGCACTAAGGACAAAAGAATTCTGGGTTCATATTACTCCCAACAAATTGTTAATGCTATTTTCCTCTGAATGCAGAATGCCAAAGTAAAGAAAAAATGATGTTTAGTTTCCCAGGAGTAAAAAAGGTAAGTGTTTTGATTTCATACTTGTGTTATAAGATTATTAAGTCTGGAAGCAATCACCTTGGGAATTCAGGGCAATGTCTCATGATATCTTAATTCATCCATATTATTATTCATTTCTTCATAAATATTTTTTAACTTGCTGTGATGTGCCAGATGTGTGCTGTTTATGTGGATGCGGAGGACAGTTTAGTCTGATTTGGCCCATCCTCTGGCTTACAGGTAGCACTAGTGGCAAAGAATCCACCTGCCAGTGCAGGAGACAAAAGAGGCATGGATTCCATCCCTGAGTTGAGAAGATTTCCCCTGGAGGAAAGCATGACAACCCACTCCAGTTTTCTTGCCTGGAGAATCCCATGGACAGAAAGCCTGGGGGGCTACTGTCCATAGTGTCGTAAAGAGTTGGACATAACTGAGGTGACTTAGCATGCACGCATTTGCTTACAGTGCAGCTCAAATCTTAAAACTGTGGCTCAAAAATGAGTTTTCTGAGCATGCAGTAAGAAGGTCCAATTACTTAAAAGGAATTGGAGGTTCCCATTATGAAAGCAAATATAAATGAAATTGAAAAAGAAATAAATACTTACCAGAAAACAAGGGATAAATGAGGTTGGTAAGGCTATTATTTCATGTGAAAACAAGAGCAAATATAGATAGTCTGAGAGAATGTAACCCATCTCAGAAAATGAAAATTTTCTGAAGTGGGAAGTAAAGTTTCTAAACACAAACAGAACCAAAGGTGAGCTGAGTCTGGCAAGAAGTAGGGTACATATTCACACTATCTCAAATGCGATGGAGGAAATCTTTTCTCCACTGTCTCTGGAAGTGGATCAAATTCTGAAGTCTGGTTGAGTGTATTCAGTCATTAAGAGGACAGACTTATTTCTGAGAATTCAAATTGTTATAATATTTTCCTTTTATTTCACAAAACATATATTTTTAGATCTTTTTTATACTGTACATAAATTCTATTTTCTTCTCTTTAGATTCTTTTGAGATATATGATGATACCTGCTAATTATGCCATTACCTTAAAATATTTTCAAAATTCAATATGTTTTATTTGCTTTCCATTTTTTCAATGCTCCTCCTTAAAAAGAATACCCCCTGATAGTTGCTCAGTCATGTCTGACTCTTTTGTGACCCCATGGACTATAGCCCACCAGGCTCCTCTGTCCATGGGATTCCCAGGCAAGAATGATGGAGTGGATTGCCATTTCCTTCTCCAGGGGATCTTTCCAACCCAGGGATAGAACCCAGATCTCCTGCCTTGCAAACAATTTGTTTACTGTCTGAGCACAATGGAAGCCCTCAAGTATTTTCCAAGTTCGATAGTTTTTATTTGCCTTCCCTTTAGTCAATGTTCCTCCTTAAAAAAGAATATCTATAACAAAACTCAGAACTACAGATACTTCCTAATCTTATGGCACTCTCAGAATATGGTCATATTTGTATGAGGTAGCAGGTTAAGTGGACAAGACAATGTGGCCAGTGGTGACCACCTAGAAGTTTATGGATGTCACAGACTCAATCTGACTCCTTCAATGATGAAGACCAAGACCTCAGCACTGTTATAAGCTATTCATGACATTTTAGTTCCATGGAAGATAAAAAAGAAAAATAAAATAAAAACCACCTGACAATTTTCAAAATGGTAAATGGCTTGCAATTTCAGTTAAGTAGAATAAAAAGGAAAGAAAAAAATCTGAAAAACTGATAGTGTTCAACAATTTCAACCTGTTATTAAAAACTTGACCATAAAGGACACCAGGGGCTTCCCTGATAGCTCAGTTGGTAAAGAATCCACTTGCAATGCAGGAGACCGGTTGGGAAGATCCACTAGAGAAGGGATAGGCTACCCACTCCATTATTCTTGCACTCCCCTTGTGACTCAGCTGGTAAAGAATCTGCCCACAATGCAGGAGACCTGGGTTCGATCCCTGGGTTGGGAAGAGCCCCTGGAGAAGGGAAAAGGCTACCCACAGCAGTATTCTGGCCTGGAGAATATAGGCCATGGAGTCACAAAGAGTCGGACACAACTGAGAGACTTTCATTTACTTTTCAAAAGACACTATGGGTCTAGATTGTGTCACTGGGAACACATCCAGACATTTAAGGTACTTTTTATACTCCAAGAATAGAAAGAGAACAATCATTTTCTAAATCTCTTATGAAGTCAAGAGATTTTTAAAAACAGTTCCAACAAGAACATTACAAACAAGAAAAATTAGAGATTCATCTTTATGGAAATTTAATGTTAGCAATTTGAATCTAGCCATACACACACATCCACATACATACACATCATATGGCACACAAAGAATGTGCATTTATTTTAGACATACACCAATGTTTAAATTCTAAAATGAAATATTTTCTTATAAAAATCTACCTTCCAATACAATATTGTAATTAGCCTCCAACTAAAATAAATACATTTAAATTAAAAAAATGTACCTTGAAACATTCAATTTAATGTCTAGAATTTGTATTTAATTTATTAATTTCTGAGACTTATCTCTATCACTTTTTTCTACCTACTCAGTCATATCACCTATACATAAGAGATTTATTTCTTCCTTTCCAATCCTTACTTTATTCTGATTGCCTTATTGAATTTGTTAGTATTTTCAGTAAATTAATGAATAGGAATGGAGACAGTAATTATCTTTGTCACTCTCACAGTACCAGAAGGCATATGTCATGTTCCACTCTTAAGTCTGTTGCTTGCTTAAACAGATTTTAGAACTCATTATCTATTCTGCATTTCCTACAAGGTTATTATTACTATTGGATGTTGTTTCCTTTTCTATATTTTAGAAGGAAATCTGTAAAATTACTGTCATCCCTTTCTTAAATTGAAGACCAGTGAAAACATTTGAAATGGTATTCTTGCTTGAATAATGAACCTGCATACAAATAATTTTGTGAAGCACATACAAATGATTTTTTTAAAATTCTATACAAATAATTTTTTTAAAGTTCTATGTGCCCTTAATAAGAATACATGTCATTTAATTGCTACATGCAGTGGAACTATGCATAAATTACACATTTATACACATTTACAAATCTTGTTGAGATCCTCCTTAATCCTTTCCAATTTTTGTTAGATTTTCTATTTAAATTAATATTATTAATTTATTTTAAATCATATTTTGGCATATTAATATTTTTTCACACTCATATCAAGGTACAACTTTATCAAGATTACTGAAAGAATTATGTACCCATTCTAAGAATAAATTTCACCTACAGGAGTTTTGATAGCTGCGTACACTGTGCACTGAAAGCAACATCTCAGTAACGACATGAAATGTTTTTAATCCTTCTAAGATCTTTTATCATGGCCTTTGCCAGTTGTTCTCCCATGCCCCAAGCTATCAGTTATTGGNGATGCAGACCAGCTTCAAAAATGGCTCTGACACCAGGGCTGTGCCTGCCCTCCCAGCACTAAGGACAAAAGAATTCTGGGTTCATATTACTCCCAACAAATTGTTAATGCTATTTTCCTCTGAAAGCAGAATGCCCAAGTAAAGAAAAAATGATGTTTAGTTTCCCAGGAGTAAAAAAGGTAAGTGTTTTGATTTCATACTTGTGTTATAAGATTATTAAGTCTGGAAGCAATCACCTTGGGAATTCAGGGCAATGTCTCATGATATCTTAATTCATCCATATTATTATTCATTTCTTCATAAATATTTTTTAACTTGCTGTGATGTGCCAGATGTGTGCTGTTTATGTGGATGCGGAGGACAGTTTAGTCTGATTTGGCCCATCCTCTGGCTTACAGGTAGCACTAGTGGCAAAGAATCCACCTGCCAGTGCAGGAGACAAAAGAGGCATGGATTCCATCCCTGAGTTGAGAAGATTTCCCCTGGAGGAAAGCATGACAACCCACTCCAGTTTTCTTGCCTGGAGAATCCCATGGACAGAAAGCCTGGGGGGCTACTGTCCATAGTGTCGTAAAGAGTTGGACATAACTGAGGTGACTTAGCATGCACGCATTTGCTTACAGTGCAGCTCAAATCTTAAAACTGTGGCTCAAAAATGAGTTTTCTGAGCATGCAGTAAGAAGGTCCAATTACTTAAAAGGAATTGGAGGTTCCCATTATGAAAGCAAATATAAATGAAATTGAAAAAGAAATAAATACTTACCAGAAAACAAGGGATAAATGAGGTTGGTAAGGCTATTATTTCATGTGAAAACAAGAGCAAATATAGATAGTCTGAGAGAATGTAACCCATCTCAGAAAATGAAAATTTTCTGAAGTGGGAAGTAAAGTTTCTAAACACAAACAGAACCAAAGGTGAGCTGAGTCTGGCAAGAAGTAGGGTACATATTCACACTATCTCAAATGCGATGGAGGAAATCTTTTCTCCACTGTCTCTGGAAGTGGATCAAATTCTGAAGTCTGGTTGAGTGTATTCAGTCATTAAGAGGACAGACTTATTTCTGAGAATTCAAATTGTTATAATATTTTCCTTTTATTTCACAAAACATATATTTTTAGATCTTTTTTATACTGTACATAAATTCTATTTTCTTCTCTTTAGATTCTTTTGAGATATATGATGATACCTGCTAATTATGCCATTACCTTAAAATATTTTCAAAATTCAATATGTTTTATTTGCTTTCCATTTTTTCAATGCTCCTCCTTAAAAAGAATACCCCCTGATAGTTGCTCAGTCATGTCTGACTCTTTTGTGACCCCATGGACTATAGCCCACCAGGCTCCTCTGTCCATGGGATTCCCAGGCAAGAATGATGGAGTGGATTGCCATTTCCTTCTCCAGGGGATCTTTCCAACCCAGGGATAGAACCCAGATCTCCTGCCTTGCAAACAATTTGTTTACTGTCTGAGCACAATGGAAGCCCTCAAGTATTTTCCAAGTTCGATAGTTTTTATTTGCCTTCCCTTTAGTCAATGTTCCTCCTTAAAAAAGAATATCTATAACAAAACTCAGAACTACAGATACTTCCTAATCTTATGGCACTCTCAGAATATGGTCATATTTGTATGAGGTAGCAGGTTAAGTGGACAAGACAATGTGGCCAGTGGTGACCACCTAGAAGTTTATGGATGTCACAGACTCAATCTGACTCCTTCAATGATGAAGACCAAGACCTCAGCACTGTTATAAGCTATTCATGACATTTTAGTTCCATGGAAGATAAAAAAGAAAAATAAAATAAAAACCACCTGACAATTTTCAAAATGGTAAATGGCTTGCAATTTCAGTTAAGTAGAATAAAAAGGAAAGAAAAAAATCTGAAAAACTGATAGTGTTCAACAATTTCAACCTGTTATTAAAAACTTGACCATAAAGGACACCAGGGGCTTCCCTGATAGCTCAGTTGGTAAAGAATCCACTTGCAATGCAGGAGACCGGTTGGGAAGATCCACTAGAGAAGGGATAGGCTACCCACTCCATTATTCTTGCACTCCCCTTGTGACTCAGCTGGTAAAGAATCTGCCCACAATGCAGGAGACCTGGGTTCGATCCCTGGGTTGGGAAGAGCCCCTGGAGAAGGGAAAAGGCTACCCACAGCAGTATTCTGGCCTGGAGAATATAGGCCATGGAGTCACAAAGAGTCGGACACAACTGAGAGACTTTCATTTACTTTTCAAAAGACACTATGGGTCTAGATTGTGTCACTGGGAACACATCCAGACATTTAAGGTACTTTTTATACTCCAAGAATAGAAAGAGAACAATCATTTTCTAAATCTCTTATGAAGTCAAGAGATTTTTAAAAACAGTTCCAACAAGAACATTACAAACAAGAAAAATTAGAGATTCATCTTTATGGAAATTTAATGTTAGCAATTTGAATCTAGCCATACACACACATCCACATACATACACATCATATGGCACACAAAGAATGTGCATTTATTTTAGACATACACCAATGTTTAAATTCTAAAATGAAATATTTTCTTATAAAAATCTACCTTCCAATACAATATTGTAATTAGCCTCCAACTAAAATAAATACATTTAAATTAAAAAAATGTACCTTGAAACATTCAATTTAATGTCTAGAATTTGTATTTAATTTATTAATTTCTGAGACTTATCTCTATCACTTTTTTCTACCTACTCAGTCATATCACCTATACATAAGAGATTTATTTCTTCCTTTCCAATCCTTACTTTATTCTGATTGCCTTATTGAATTTGTTAGTATTTTCAGTAAATTAATGAATAGGAATGGAGACAGTAATTATCTTTGTCACTCTCACAGTACCAGAAGGCATATGTCATGTTCCACTCTTAAGTCTGTTGCTTGCTTAAACAGATTTTAGAACTCATTATCTATTCTGCATTTCCTACAAGGTTATTATTACTATTGGATGTTGTTTCCTTTTCTATATTTTAGAAGGAAATCTGTAAAATTACTGTCATCCCTTTCTTAAATTGAAGACCAGTGAAAACATTTGAAATGGTATTCTTGCTTGAATAATGAACCTGCATACAAATAATTTTGTGAAGCACATACAAATGATTTTTTTAAAGTTCTATACAAATAATTTTTTTAAAGTTCTATGTGCCCTTAATAAGAATACATGTCATTTAATTGCTACATGCAGTGGAACTATGCATAAATTACACATTTATACACATTTACAAATCTTGTTGAGATCCTCCTTAATCCTTTCCAATTTTTGTTAGATTTTCTATTTAAATTAATATTATTAATTTATTTTAAATCATATTTTGGCATATTAATATTTTTTCACACTCATATCAAGGTACAACTTTATCAAGATTACTGAAAGAATTATGTACCCATTCTAAGAATAAATTTCACCTACAGGAGTTTTGATAGCTGCGTACACTGTGCACTGAAAGCAACATCTCAGTAACGACATGAAATGTTTTTAATCCTTCTAAGATCTTTTATCATGGCCTTTGCCAGTTGTTCTCCCATGCCCCAAGCTATCAGTTATTGGTCTATTTTAATCTCTTTATAGATTAGTCTCCTTTTCTAGAACTTTATATAAATGGAAATATGCATCTTGTCTTCTATGCATATTGGCTTTTTACTCAAGATAATATTTTCAAGATTAATCTGCATGTATCTGTGATTTGTTGCATTTTATTGCTGAGTAGTATTCTATTCTGTGTGCATACTTATCACAATTCATTTTAGTTGGTTGAATACTTTGCCTTATTTCGTGTTTTTGGTTGTTAATAACAAATACTCTATGCCCGTTTTTGTACAAGTCATTATGTAGGCATATGTCTATTTTTATTTTGAGTAAAACACCAAAGATTAGAGCTATTAAACTATGTGTTATCTTGACTTTATAAAATTTGTCAATTTTCCAAATTCTTTGCACAATTTTATATCTTTTTTAGCTATCTGTATTTGAGACCTCTGGTTGCCTCATATTGTCTCAAAATTTTGGGTTGTAAGTTTTCCTTTTTGTTTCCTTTATCCTCTCTTTTTTTTGGTAGATGTGTATCTGAGTGAACTCCGGGAGTTGGTGATGGACAGGGAGGCCTGGCGTGTTGCGATTCATGGGGTCGCAAAGAGTTGGACACGACTGAGCGACTGAATTGAACTGAACTGAACTGAGTGTTTTTTCATTCAGGTTTTAATTTAGTTTTCATTTCCCTGATAAATAGTAATTTTAGTATCTTTTCATATGCTTATTAATTATTCTTTTATCTTCTGTGATAATATTTGTTCAAATAGTTTTCTTATTTTTTAATTTGCTTGTCTTCATATTATTGTCTTTTCAAAATTAATTTATATTTTTAGTAACAGTCTGTAGTGAGTGGCTTGCTTTTAATGTTCTAATAATACACTTTGAAGAACAATTTTAAATTTGGATATAGCAGAATTGATCAATATTGTACAGTTAGCATGTGTTCTAATATATACTAACTATACAATATTATAATTTAGTATTTAAACTATAGTTTAAACTATACTTTAGTGTTTTTTCCAGATGTTTAATAGTTTAGTTTTTTGCTTAGAATTAAGATTCATTTCAATTATATTTTTATTTAGCTGTGAGGTAGAACACTTTAGAGTTTGTTTTTTCTTTTTAATTTTTATTCATTTGGAAATTATTTTAACATACTTTGATCCATAAACAGATAAAATAAGCTGTTTATTATTTAATAGAATAGGGAACTGCATCTATTATTCTATATCCTCTAATTTTATGATTATTTTTATACCCTCTTAGTTAATGAAAGATAAAAATGGCTTAAACGTTATAACTGATTTTTCTATGTATTTTGAATTGTATGATTATCTCTTACTTTCAATTGATAACATATTATAACAACAATTATTACCATTTTCAGAGTGTTAAACCTTGCTAATTAAATAATGAAGTTATTTTACTTTTCCAGGTTTATCAACTGTAAATGATGGGTCAGTAGAAGAACACATACCCTTGGACTTTAAGGCATATTCACTTAAGCACTATATTTCTTCTCTCAAGCAAAGACAGAGGCATTTGGATCACAAGCAGGTTAAAAGTGGGACAATTCAGGCATCATATGTGCATAATGAATGTTGTCTGTGTTATTTTAATTTAAGAGCAATATTAAAAATCTGATGATTTTATGTAGAAACCCAAATTTTGGATTTTCAGAAAAATAATTCTGAAATCTAGTAATACTGTGTCTCTTTTCACCCCTGGCAGAAATTAGTTGCTGGTGAAGAAAAGATTTTGCACTTACATGGGACTTGCTCTTTCTAGGTTGATGCTCAGTCAGTTTCTGTCATTTTTAATAGGTCTTCTAAGTTTTGAAGTCTGCAATCCATACTTTAGAAAAAATCATTTAAAGATAAATGAAATGTTCACACTAGGGAGTAATCACTTAAAAACCTAAACTGATAATCAGCCAGAGGCCTGAAAGACTTTAAATTAGATAATTTAATACCTTTAATATAAAGGTGCAAAAACATTTAATTAAGAAAGTATTACTTAGGTAAACTTATTCAGAGTTAAAAATTATTCACAAAAACCAAGAGAAAATTGAAATGATTAATTTTCTATGTAATTTACCATTAGTAGGGGGCATAGCAAAATCATGAGTCTAAAAACTGTCCCTTACTCTCTCCTTTTCAGAAATTACCCAGAGAGAAATGGCTGCAGGAAATCACTCCTCAGTGACTGAGTTTATCCTCGCTGGGCTCACAGAACAGCCACAACTCCAGCTGCCCCTTTTCTTCCTCTTCCTAGGAATCTATGTGGTCACGGTGGTGGGAAACCTGGGCATGATCACGCTGATAGGGCTCAGTTCTCACCTGCACACCCCCATGTACTATTTCCTTACCAATTTATCCTATATTGATCTCTGTCATTCCACTGTTGTCACCCCCAAAATGCTTGTGAACTTTGTGACAAAGCAGAACACCATCTCTTATCCTGAATGCATGACTCAGTTGTATTTCTTCATTGTTTTTATTATTGCAGAGTGTCACATGTTGGCTGCAATGGCATATGACCGCTATGCTGCCATCTGTAACCCCTTGCTTTACAATGTCACCATGTCTTATCACATCTGCTCCCGCCTCACAGTGGGAGTTTATATTTTGGCCATTATTGGATCCACAGTCCATACAGGATTTATGTTGAGACTCTTTTTCTGCAAGAACAATGTAGTTAACCATTATTTCTGTGATCTCTTCCCACTCTTTGAGCTATCCTGTTCCAGCATCTATATCAACGAATTATTGGTCATATTCTTGAGTGCATTTAACCTCCTGACTCCTGCCTTAACTATCGTTGCCTCCTACATTTTTATCCTCTCCAACATCTTCCAAATCCGCTCCAACAAGGGCAGGTCTAAAGCCTTCAGCACCTGCAGTTCCCACCTCTTAGGTGTTGCTATTTTCTATGGATCTGCGTCATTTATGTATCTGCAGCCATCATCTGTGAGCTCCATGGACCAAGGGAAAGTGTCCTCTGTGTTTTATACCATCCTTGTGCCCATGCTGAATCCCTTGATCTATAGTCTGCGGAATAAAGATGTCAAGTTTGCTCTGAGGAGAATTCTGGACAGTAGAAAACATTCATGAATTGAATCTGTATCGTGATGTCATAGTAATAATTTGCTGTGAGTTAGATTTGCTATTTAAATATTTATAGTTTCAGTGACACTTCCCCCTATAACTCATCTCTAACATTCTCTTCCTGGACACTTCTTCAAAGGTATATTACAAAGATTATGAATGGGAAAATGGAAGAATAAAATAAAATGTTCTTGAGGATTAACGGAGCCTTTGTTTTATTTTTAATGAACTACAATAAAACAAGAACTACAGCAATGATGATGATGAATAAAATTATAGTAATATATTTTATTATGCTTTTATTTGTAGAGATGTGGAAGGACCTAGAATCTGTCATATAGAGTGAAGTAAGGCAGAAAGAGAAAAACAAATATCATTTGTTGTAAAGGAAAAACTAACATTGTAATGCAATTATACTTCAATACAAATAACAAATAATGAATGATTTGTGAAATATAAACATTATGCCCTATCATCTTCGAATGGGTAACTGTTTACTATATTTTCTCATGGCAAGCTCTAGTATAATCGAAACTTATTTCATTTGAGTAAATGATTGAGTTTTTTGACAGTTTCAATGTGGAAAAATGATTGAGAAGCACTGTGTCACCCAATTGTAAATCTTTTAAAAATAATTGAACCTAATACATTTAATCATACTTTATAAGTGCTCCCTAATGTGAGTTTCCAATTTATCTTACATCATGGTAAAATCTAAGACTGCTTCCAGTTATTCCAGCTTTGGAAAAAAAGCAAAAGTATATTTAAAAAAGGATTATGAAATATAATTGCCTAATAACAAACTATTTCATTAAATATACAATTTAACAAGTAAAATTATTATTAGTGATATTATTATTAGTGAAATTATTATAATAATAAAATTATTGTTTTTTATTTTAAACCCCCAAATACTATATTCTGAATTCTTGCCCCATAATTATGAAATTTGGTTATTTATAGATTTCATTTTTTAATCAATTATTTATATCACCTATTTCTATAAAAATTAAATATATTTACTACATGAAAAAAGATTTTAATACATTATTAAAACTTTCTGGCTTTATTAACAGTAAGATAAATTGTCAGAATATCTCCTGATACTCTAAATCTGCTATTCGCAGTTTGGACCATGAATCCACAGCACTGGTAGGAGCTTGTAAGAAATGCAGAATTTCGGATCCAACTTATTCTTGGATGCATTTTAACAAAATCCTCAGGAGATCCCGTGAACAAATCTTTATCACTAATTGGTAAGTTCAGGATTGACAAATAATAGCTTTTGAAAGAAAATACTGGATAACTGGGGAATGTCACCTGCGATTGCCTCTTTTCTCAAGAGCCTGTCTCTTGAGAAATGAAAATCCTTGGGGAGTATCTGANAAATGCAGAATTTCGGATCCAACTTATTCTTGGATGCATTTTAACAAAATCCTCAGGAGATCCCGTGAACAAAGCTTTATCACTAATTGGTAAGTTCAGGATTGACAAATAATAGCTTTTGAAAGAAAATACTGGATAACTGGGGAATGTCACCTGCGATTGCCTCTTTTCTCAAGAGCCTGTCTCTTGAGAAATGAAAATCCTTGGGGAGTATCTGACTCCACGTTATTTATTGTCTGTCTGGTATATCTAAATGCAGTACAAACCTCATAGTGTGGTGATCACAAGAGCTCAGGGGAGAACTGAGAAAGGTCAGGATGTTTGCTACCCTGAAGCTGAAGAAACAACACTGAAGACTTAGAATTGGAGATCCTGATCTGTGATGCAGAACAGCTTCAAAAGTGACTCTTAAGACCAAGGCTGTCAGAGCTGCTCTCCCAGCAGTACAGACAGCAGAATGCTGGGT
>SJYA01003124.1:0-59657 GCA_006410615.1 Neotragus moschatus
TGCTGCGATTCATGGGGTCGCAAAGAGTCGGACACAACTGAGCGACTGAACTGAACTGAACTGAACTGTGTCTTGGCTATTTTGAATAGTGCTGCAATGAACACTGGGGTGCATGTATGCTTTTGAATCAAGTTTTTTTCTCTGGTTATATACCCAGGAGTGGGACTGCTAGATCATATGGTATTTCCATTTTTAAGGAATTGTTCTCCATAGTGGCTGCACCAGTTTACATCTCCACAAACGTCATAGGAGAGTTCCCTTCTCTGCATACCCTCTCTAGCATTTACTGTTTGTAGATATTTTGATGATGGCCATCCTGACCATATGAGATGATACCACATTGCAGTTTTGGTTCACATTTCTCTGATAATTTGATGGGCTTCCCTGGTGTCTCAGATGGTTAAAAATCTGCTGGCAATGCAGGAGACCTGGGTTTGATATCTGGATTGGGAAGATCCCCTGAAGAAGGGAATGGCTGCCCACTCTAGCATTCTTTGCCTGGAGAAATTCCATGGACAGAGGAGCCTTGTTGTTGTTCAGTCAGTAAGGCCTGTTCAACTCTTTGTGACCCCATGGACTACAGCATGCCAGGCTTCCCTATCCTTCACCATCTCTATGTCCTTTGAGTCAGTGATGCCATCCAACCATCTCATCCTGTTGTCCCTTTCTCCTCCTGCCTTCAAACCTTCCCACCATCTGGGTCTTTTCCAGTGAGTTGACTCTTCCCATCAGGTGGCCAAAGTATTAGAGATTCAGCTTTAGCATCAGTTCTTCCAATGAATGTTCAGGGTTGATTTCACTTAGGATTGACTGATTTGATCTCCTTGCAGTCCAAGGGTCTCTCAAGAGTCTTCTCCAGCGCCACAGTTTGAAAGCATCAATTCTTCAGTGCTCAGTCTTCCTTATGGTCCAACTCCCATCCATACATGACTACTGGAAAAACCATAGCTTTGACTATACAGTCCTTTGTTAGCAGAGTGATGTCTCTGTTTCTTAATATGCTGTTTGTCGTAGCATTTCTTTCAAGAGGCAAGTATCTTTTAATTTCATGGCCTCAGTCTCCACAGTGATTTTGAAGCCCAAGAAGATAAAATCTGTCATGTTTCCATTGTTTCCCATCTATTTGCCATAAAGTGATGAGATTGGATGCCATGATCTTAGTTCTCTGACAGTCCACGGGGTTGCAAAGAGTCAGACACAGCTAATTGACTAACACTTTCATTTTCAATAATTAGCTAGGTTGAACATCTTCTCATAGGTCACTTACTCATCTATATGTCTTCTCTAGAGCAATGTCTCTCTTTAGGTCTTTTGCCCATGTTTTGTGTGTTTTTATGACGTTGAGCTGCATGAGATGTTTGAAATTTTTAAAGGCTAATTCTTTGTCAGCTGCATCATTTGCAAATATCTTCTCCCATCCTGTGAGTTGTCTTTTTGTTTTTGTATATGATTCCCTTTGCTGTGCAACAGCTTTTGATTTTAATTAGGTACCATTTATTTTTGTTTTTATTTCCATTACTCTGGGAGATGGGTCAAAAAAGATATTGCTGCAATTTATGTTAGAGAATGTTTGGTCTTTTTTTCCTCTTCAGTCTTACATTTAAGTCTTTATTTCATTTTGAGCTTATTTTTAATGTATGGTGTTAAGAGTTTTCTAATTTATTATTATTTTTTACATATAGCTGTCCAGTTTCCCCGCACCACTTATTGAAGAGACTGTCTTTCCTCCATTGTATAGTCTTGCCTGCTTTGTCATAGATTAGGTGACCATAGGTGTATGGGTTTATCATCAGCTTTGTGTCCTAGTCCACTGATCTATATGTGTGTTTTTGTGCCAGTACCTTCCTGTTTTGATGATTGTAGCTTTGTAGTGTAGTCTTAAGTCATGGAGCCTGATTCTTCAGCTTCATTTTGCTTTAGATTTCTTTGGTTATTCGGGGTCTTTTGTGTCTCATTACAAATTTTATGATTTTTGTTCTAGCTCTGTGAAAAATTCCATTGGTAATTTCATATGAATTTCACTAAATCTGGAAATTTCCTTGGAAAGTGTAGCCCTTTGGACAGTATTGATTCTGCCTATTCAAGAATGTGGTGTGTCTTTCTGTCTGTTTGTGTTGTCTTTCAAATAAGCTACAAGAATATATTACACAGCTCAGAGAATATAGCCAATATTTTAATTTTAAATGGAGTATAATATATAAAAATATTGAATCAATATTTAGTATATCCGAAACTAATATAATATTGCAAACCAGCTATACTTCAAGTAAAAAGAAAATTTGATGATGAGAAGCATAACTTATAATCTTCCTAAAAATAAGTATAAATCAACAGATACTTTATGGAAAGTGATTTTGAAATGCTTTGGAGTCATATTTATCATCACACTTTTTATCTATTTCTGATGTAATTAAGTTTAATTTTCCAATATTAGGAAATAGACATTGATATAGAGCAATTATGATGTGTTATAATAGAGAAAATAAACAAGACACACTAAATGCCAGTTATAGGTTGATCAGATAAGTTAAGCACAGTGAAGTGAAAGTGAATGTCACTCAGTCGTGTCCGACTCTGCAACCCCATGGACTCTAGCCTATCATTTTTCTCTGTCCATGGGGGTTCTCCAGGCCATAATACTGGAGCGGGCAGCCATTACCTTCTCCAGGGGATCTTTCCAACCCAGGAATTGAACATAGGTCTCCCACATTGCAAGTGGATTCTTTACCATCTGAGCCACAAGGAAACCCCATACCCAATACAAATAATTTTTAATGGCATAGAGATATATAATATTATGGTGATAGAGAAATCAAGGTAAAACCTGCAAGACATTATTTATACCTTTTAAACTTTTTAAATTGAATATAGTTGAGTTACAGGGCTGTGTTAGTGTCTTGTGTACAGCAAAGTGATTCAGCTATATATATTCTTCTCCATTGTGGTGTATTACAAGATATTGAACGTAGTTTCCTGTGCTATACTGTAGGACCTTCTCGTTTATCTATTTTGATAGTGGTTTTTATCTGCTAATCCTAAACTCCTAATTTATCCATCTCCCATCCCCTTCAGCTCTACTTTTTTGACTACACATGAAAATTATGTGGGTTGTGATCACTATTTAAGCATAGATTGTGTCTTTGACTTGGAAGGCAATATTGTTAAAATGTTATGGTTCTCAAAATCAATTAATGAATATGATGCAGAAGAGTCCAGAAGATTCATGATTCCACCAGGTTTCTTTTCTGAGGTGGGGGGCAGGGAATGTGTTTCTGGTGGAAACTGAAAAACTTATTTAAAGGTTATATTAAAATGCAAAGAGCTAAATGTACAAAATAGCTAATGCAATTTGAAATAAAATGGAAATTGGGAATTCATGTTACTAAATAACAAGACTTAAGATATTAAGTTGAAATTATTAAAATAAAAGCCAATAGGTACAAGGATAAATTAGCCTATACACTAAGGTATAAAATATTATTTCAAAGGAATTATAGATCAAAATGCTTTAATAAAAAGGCAAAGAAAACTTAGGGATAGTATCTGTGAGTATATAAGTATCTCAGAGTTATCTTAAATGGTACATTCAG
Source organism: Neotragus moschatus (assembly GCA_006410615.1). Classification (NCBI taxonomy): domain Eukaryota; kingdom Metazoa; phylum Chordata; class Mammalia; order Artiodactyla; family Bovidae; genus Neotragus; species Neotragus moschatus. The sequence goes on from SJYA01003124.1 coordinate 3,591, forward strand.
TTACAGATAAGGGGGAATATTGATAAATATATCATGGTTAAAACTACTGGATAGAGATTTGAAGTTCCAGGACAGACTAGACATGCTTTCCTCTATTCTTCTGATTAATTGTAGCTAGGAGACCTGGATATTAAATGTAAAATAAACGTAAGAAGATTCCAAAAGCTGAAAGATTCTTTCAGCAGATCAGCTAGGCACCTCAGTACCTGTGGAACAACATAACAATGTGATCTCTTTGCTTTTAGCCTTGTATATCCCAAACTGAGTGCCAGAGAAGCCAGAAACTCAGAAATGTCAAATGAGACAGACAGAAATAAGTCATAAAGGAAAGTCTGACTGTAGCCAAGTGAACAGCTTAGAAAGATGGTACACTTTTAAACAGTGGATTCTCTACTGTAGCCAAAGGATATAGATAAAATTGTAGCTACATTTCTACTCTCACCAGGGTGGTAGAACAGAGGATTTATGGAGAGCCTGTTCTCCCCAGCCACTTGCAGTAATAAGGAGCCCCTCTCATTCCAGATATTAGTGGATTCTGTACTTCCAATGCTGAGTGAGTGATAGTCACTCAGCCTTGTACAGCTCTTTGCGACTCCTTGTGCTGTAGCACACCAGACTCCTTTGTCCATGGCATTGTCCAGGCAAGAACACTGGAGTGCGTTGCCATTCCCTTCTCCAACTTTCAGCATTACCTGGCAAAAATGAGGCAGTGTTCCTTTCCCCTACTTCAGAGTTGTAATAGAGAAGAACTGCTGAACCAGAAGGTTTAACCAGGTTTAACCACAAGGTTTAACTAGAGTCTCATAACACAGTAATCAAAATATCTAGGTTTCAATCAAAAGTCACACTCTTCATACCATGAACCAGGAAAATCTCAATTTCAAAGAAGAAAGAAAGAAAGAAAGTCAATAAGCATTAACAACAAAATTATATCGCTGTCAGAAATAGCCAGGGGTCCCCAGCCCTTAATAGGAACCAGGCCACTCGGCAGTAAGTGCGTACCAAGAAAGCAAGCAAAACTTTGCCTGCCACTCCCCATCGCACCCCATCACTCACATTACCTGTCCCTGGTGCCAGAAATATTGGGGACCACTGCTTTAATCAATATGAAGCAGCCATCAGAATAGTTTGTCTAACTGATTCTAGTCCCCATAGGAATACGAAGGATGATAACCACATCTCAGCACAGTCGTTTCAAACTTGAAAAGGAAAGTGTTTGGGGCATCTGCCTGTCCAAAAGTAGATAAGCTAATCAATGAAAAAGTAAATGAAATTTCTCCCTATTTCTCACACATTCTTACCTCAGTTCAGTTCAGTCTCTCAATTGTATCCATCACCAACTACCGGAGTTCAGCCAAACCCACTATTCATTGGAAGGACTGATGTTGAAGCTGAAACTCCAGTATTTTGGCCACCTGAGTGAAGAGCTGACTCATTTGAAAAGACCCTGATGCTGGGAAAGATTGAAGGCAGGAGGAGAAGGGGACGACAGAGGATGAGATGGTTGGATNTCCATCACCAACTACCGGAGTTCAGCCAAACCCACTATTCATTGGAAGGACTGATGTTGAAGCTGAAACTCCAGTATTTTGGCCACCTGAGTGAAGAGCTGACTCATTTGAAAAGACCCTGATGCTGGGAAAGATTGAAGGCAGGAGGAGAAGGGGACGACAGAGGATGAGATGGTTGGATGGCATCACCAACTCAATGGACATGGGTTGGGCGGACTCTGGGAGTTGGTGATGGACAGGGAGGCCTGGCATGCTGCGGTTTATGCAGTCACAAAGAGTCGCACATGATTGAGCGACTGAACTGAACACATCCTACATGACTGCTGGAAAAACCATAGCTTTGACTAGACAGACCTTTGTCCATATATTTACTTACTAATAGTGATAGAAAATAATGAATGTTTTAGACTTCATCATCTGTTGGATATTCTACCAGATAACTTGAGAAACGTGGGCAGGTAATCTTAGAACATGTCCCCCAGAGTATTCAAATTAAATTAAAATTTTGATAGAGGAATATTAACATGCAATCTACATCAAAATCAGGTTAAATAACTAAAACACAAATTTGTATTTAGTGAGCATTTACTGTGTCCCAAACTATTTTTGTTCCTTTATGTGTAATAAATTATTTCATCCTTATAACCTTTGACTTGGGTATAATTTCTATTTCAAATTCAAAGATAGATAAACAGGTATGAAGGAGAACATTGCTTTTGTAAAAGACAAGGGATACTCTTATAAAGTTAGAAGAATGTACAAATGACTGGTTGAAGCACTAGTATTGAGCATTGATCAGTGGGCTCTATGATTAAAGTAGCTCTTGCACTGAATATTGGTTCTGTCAGTCAGTGGTGGCATGCCCTAAAAAGTGTACATTTAATTCTCATCAAATATAAAATGTGGATAAAAATATCTCCCTCTCAAGGTTAATGTGAGCATGTATATAAAAATGCATAGAAAGTTCAAAGACCCATTTCAAATGCTCATTAAAATTTGGCTTGCTTTGTTCTTATACCAGTTATAATTTTTAGTTTCATAATTTCTATGCCTTGTAGAAAAAAACATAGAAAAGTTCTATGTTTTCAGGTATATCAAGAATGTTGTCTACTTTTATTGAGGAGACAAATTAGAGAAAATCCCTATGGCCCTTGAAAAGCACTGAATGGACTTTTCTTGTATTTTATTTTTAAAATCCTTTTCCACATTAAAATAAAAACCTCCTGTACAATACTTAAATAATTTTCATTGGCTATTAGTAAACTCACAAGGCTTCTCCTTCAATGGAAGAAATGCTGCTGCTACTGCTGCCTAGTCACTTCAGTTGTGTCCGACACTATGCGACCCCATAGACAGNTGTGTAATAAATTATTTCATCCTTATAACCTTTGACTTGGGTATAATTTCTATTTCAAATTCAAAGATAGATAAACAGGTATGAAGGAGAACATTGCTTTTGTAAAAGACAAGGGATACTCTTATAAAGTTAGAAGAATGTACAAATGACTGGTTGAAGCACTAGTATTGAGCATTGATCAGTGGGCTCTATGATTAAAGTAGCTCTTGCACTGAATATTGGTTCTGTCAGTCAGTGGTGGCATGCCCTAAAAAGTGTACATTTAATTCTCATCAAATATAAAATGTGGATAAAAATATCTCCCTCTCAAGGTTAATGTGAGCATGTATATAAAAATGCATAGAAAGTTCAAAGACCCATTTCAAATGCTCATTAAAATTTGGCTTGCTTTGTTCTTATACCAGTTATAATTTTTAGTTTCATAATTTCTATGCCTTGTAGAAAAAAACATAGAAAAGTTCTATGTTTTCAGGTATATCAAGAATGTTGTCTACTTTTATTGAGGAGACAAATTAGAGAAAATCCCTATGGCCCTTGAAAAGCACTGAATGGACTTTTCTTGTATTTTATTTTTAAAATCCTTTTCCACATTAAAATAAAAACCTCCTGTACAATACTTAAATAATTTTCATTGGCTATTAGTAAACTCACAAGGCTTCTCCTTCAATGGAAGAAATGCTGCTGCTACTGCTGCCTAGTCACTTCAGTTGTGTCCGACACTATGCGACCCCATAGACAGCAGCCCATCAGGCTCCCCTGTCCCTGGGATTCTCAAGGCAAGAACACTGGAGTGGGTTGCCATTTCCTTCTCCAATGCATGAAAGTGAAAAGGGAAAGTGAAGCCGCTCAGTCATGTCCGACTCTTAGCGACCCCATGGACTGCAGCCTACCAGGCTCCTCAGTCCATGGGATTTTCCAGGCAAGAGTACTGGAGTGGGGTGCCATTGCCTTCTCCAAATGGAAGCAATATCTTATTGTAAAACCCTGATGTTTGATAAAGTAACAATGTACCATTTTGACTTCAAGTTTTTTATCAGAATGAGTAGATGTTACGAAATTCAAGTTCATCTTAAGCATATATCATATTGTGTATCTAATTTCTTATACTAAGTGCAGTTAGTGAATTCCTGACTTTAAAGTTGACGGCTGTTTCATCACTTTAGTTTTGTGACAATGGAGTTTGCAAGATGATCCATCAATATGGAGAGTATCAAGACTGTAACCCACTTCTTCAATGCAAAGGACATGGGGTATGTAATTGTTACTCTATTTTATGCATAGTTTTAAAATACACATCATAACATTTTACAAGATAATAATAAGCTTCAGATTGATGCATGTGGAAATTTCTTTGGAGAATTTCAGTTAAACGTAGAAACCAAATTTCGTTATTTATATATGTGTGCCTGTTCCATGTATTCTACCAGATCACTGCACACTTCATGAGCTAAACACTTTTAAACTTTGTACAAAAATGCAATTTGAAACATAAGCTGTTATAGTGTTGGATAGAGACTGCACATTTTTGGAAATAGAGATATTTAGTGTTACATGTATATCAGTTCAGTTAAGATCAGTCACTCAGTCATGTCCAACTCTTTGTGATCCCAAGGACTGCAGCATTCCAGGCCTCCCTGTCCACCACCAACTCCCAGAGTTTACTCAGACTCATATCCATTGAGTCAGTGATGCCATGCAACCATCTCACCCTCTGTCGTCCCCTTCACCTCCCACGTTCAATCCTTGCTAGCATCTGGGTCTTTTCCAGTGAATCAGTTCTTCGCATTAGGTGGCCAAAGTATTGGAGTTTCAGCTTCAACGTCAGTTCTTCCAATGAACATTCAGTACTGATTTCCTTTAGGATGAACTGGATCCCCTTGCAGTCCAAAGGACTCTCAAGAGTCTTCTCCAACACCACAGTTCAAAATCATCAATTCTTCTACGCTCAGCTTTCTTTATAGTCCAACTCTCATACCCATACATGACTACTGCTAAAATCATAGCTTTGACTAGATGCCCTTTTGTTGGCAAAGTAATGTCTCTGCTTTTGAATATGCTGTCTAAGATGATCATAACTTTTCTTCCAAGGAGCAAGCGTCTTTTAATTTCATGACTGCAATCACCTTCTGCAGTGATTTTGGAGCCCAAAAAGATAAAGTCTGACACTGTTTCCACTGTTTCCCCGTCTGTTTCCCATGAAGTGATGGGACCAGAGGCCATGATCTTCGTTTTCTGAATGTTGAGCTTTAAGCCAGCTTTTTCACTCTCCTCTTTCACTTTCATCAAGAGACTTTTTAGTTCCTCTTCACTTTCTGCCATAAGGGTGGTGTCATCTGCATATCTGAGGTTATTGATATTTCTCCTGGCAATATTGACTCCAGCTTGTGCTTCATCCAGTCCAGCATTTCTCATGAGGTACTCAGCATATAAGTTAAATAAGCAGGGTGACAATATACAGCCTTGACGTACTCCTTTCCCGACTTGGAACCTGTATGTTGTTCTATGTCCATTTCTAAGTGTTGCTGTCTTGACCTGCATACAGATTTCTCAGAAGGCAGGTCAGCTGTTCTGGTTTTCCCATCTCTTGAAGAATTTTCCACAATTTATTGTGATTCACACAGTCAAAGGCTTTGGCATAGTCAATAAAGCAGAAATAGATGTTTTTCTGGAACACTCTTGCTTTTTCAGTGATCCAGCTAATGTTGGTAATTTGATCTCTGGTTCCTCTGCCTTTCTGAATCGAGGCTGAACTTTGGAAGTTCACAGTTCATGTACTGTTGAAGCCTGGCTTGGAGAATTTTGAGCATTACTTTGCTAGGGTCAGAGACGGCAATGATACCCCACTCCAGTACTCTTGCCTGGAAAATCTCATGGATGGAGGAGCCTGGTGGGCTACAGTCCATGAGGTCTCTAAGAGTCAGACACGACTGAGTGACTCCATTTTCACTTTTCACTTTCATGCACTGGAGAAGGACTTAGCAGCTAAGTCGCTTCAGGCGTGTCCGACTCTGTGCGACCCCATAGATGACAGCCCACCAGGCTCCCCCATCCCTGGGATTCTCCAGGCGAGAACACTGGAGTGGGTTCCCATTTCTTTCTCCAGTGCATGAAAGTGAAAAGTGAAAGTGAAGTCACTCAGTCATGTCTGACTCTTAGAGACCTCATGGATTGTAGCCCACCAGGCTCCTCCGTCCATGGGATTTTCCAGGCAAGAGGACTGGAGTGAGGTGCCATTGGCTCTTGCTAGGGTGTGAGATGAGTTCAGTTATGTGATAGCTTGAGCATTCTTTGGCATTGCCTTTCTTTGGGATTGAAATGAAAACGGACCTTTTCCAGTCCTGTGACTGCTGCTGAGTTTTCCAAATTTGCTGGCCTATTGAGTGCAGCACTTTCACAGCATCATCTTTTAGGATTTGAAATAGCTCAGCTGGAATTCCATCACCTCCACTAGCTTTGTTCATATGTGATGCTTCCTAAGGCCCAGTTGACTTTACATTCCAGGATGTCTGGCTCTAGGTGAGTGATCATACCATCGTGATTATCTCAGTCATGAAGATCGTTTTTGTATAGTTCTTCTGTGTATTCTTGCCACCTTTTCTTAATATCTTCTGCTTCTGTTAGGTCCATGCCGTTTCTGTCCTTTATCGAGCCCATCTTTACATGAAATTTTCTCTTAGCATCTCCAATTTTCTTGAAAAGATCTCTAGTCTTTCACATTCCATTGTTTTACTCTATTTCTTTGCACTGATCACTGAAGAAGACTTTCTTACTTCTCTTTGTTATTCTTTGGAACTCTGTATTCAAATGAATATATCTTTCCCTTTCTCCTTTGCCTTTAGCTTCTCTTCTTTTCCCAGATACTTGTAAGGCCTCCTCAGACAATCATTTTGCATTTTTGCATTTCTTTTTCTTCGAGATTGTCTTGATCACTGCCTCCTGTACAATGTAAGGAGCCTTCATCCATAGTTCTTTGGGCACTCTTGTCTCTCGGTCTAATCACTTGAATCTATGTGTCTCTTCTCCTGTATAATCATAAGGGATTTGATTTAGGTCATACCTGAATGGTCTAGTGGTTTTCTCTACTTTCTTCAATTTCAGTCTGAATTTGGCAACAATGAGTTCATGATCTGAGCCACAGTCAGCTCCCAGTCTTGTTTTTGCTGACTGTATAGAGCTTCTCCATCTTTGTATGCAAAGAATCTAATCAATCTGGTTTTGATATTGACCATTTGGTGATGTCCATGTGTAGAGTCTTCTTGTGTTGTTGGAAAAGAGTGTTTTCTATGACCTGTGCAATCTCTTGGAAAAACTCTTTTAGCCTTTGTCCTGCTTCATTCTGCTTCATTTCAAGGCCAAATTTTCCCATTACTCCAGATATTTCTTGACTTCTTTCTTTTGCATTCCAGTCTCCTATAATGAAAAGGACATCTTTTTTCAGTGTTAGTGCTAGAAGGTCTTGTAGGTCTTCTAGAACTTGTAGGTCTTGTAGAACTGTTCAACTTCAGTTTCTTCAGCATTACTCGTTGGGGCATAGACTTGGATTACTGTGGTTCTGAATTGTTCGCCTTGGAAACAAACAGAGATCATCCTGTCATTTTTGAGACTGCATCCAAGTACTGCATTTCAGACTCTTTGTTGACTATGATGGCTACTATATTTCTTCTAAGTGATTCTTGCCCTTGGTAATAGGTATAATGATCATCTGAGTTAAATTCACCCATTCCAGTCTATTTTAGTTCACTGATTCTTAAAATGTCAACGTTCTCTCTTGCCATCTCCTATTTGACCACTTCCAATTTGCCTTGATTCATGGACCTTAATATTCCAAGTTTCTATGCAATATTACTCTTTATAGCTTCGGACTTTACTTCCATCACCAATCACATCCACAACTGTGTGTTATTTTTGCTTTGGCTCCATCTCTTCATTCTTTTTGGAGTTAGTATATACATATATTTATATATTTAAACATAAATATAAATGCTGCTTATAATTGAGTGCATGACTCTGATGCTGGGAAAGATTGAAGGCAGAAGAAGGGGATTACAGAGGATGAGATGGTTGGAAGGCATCACAAACTCTATGGACATGAGTTTGAGCAAGCTCCAGGCATTGGTGAAGGACAGAGAAGCCTGGTGTGTTGCAGTCCATGGGGTTGGACACGACTGGCTGACTGAACTGAACTGAATTGAACTGATAACTGATATATACAAAACACTCACAAACTGTATTTCTATTACACATTACTCATAATCTGTTTTTGACAGCAGAGATCTTTGTCCATTGAAATCTGTGTCAGATCAGTGACTTCAATTTATTTTTCTCTATGATTCTTTCTGTATTTGAAGTCCTTCACTGATAGACTTTTGGATAATACTGAATTTTTATTTAACTGTTGTAAATAGTGGTACAGTGGGCATGCTTTACATTCACCTTGCAGAGTTATTTGATTTCTTAAATTGATTGCATTGATATCTGATGGGCCAAATACATGCATAATTTGAATTTTAATAAATATTGCCTGTCTTCAGGAAATATTATATCAGTTTTTCTTCACCTATCAGGAGTGAAAACATTTCTTCAAATGTTTTCATTTGAAGAAGCCAGATGGGCTTCTTAGTTTACTAATATCTTCTAACATGCTAAATTTATTGCTAATTTTCATTTTTTAATTTAATAATAGCATTTCGGTGTGTCTGGTCACATTTTACATTTGCACTTTTATTTGTCTATCCATCGTGAAATCGTCACCTGAATTATAGAAATTCTGTGCCCTATTTAGGATTTTCTAAACATATATTTAGCTTTAAAATAATAGTATCTCCCATTATCTTGATGCTTCATATTTTCTATAGTAATCTTGGAAAAATTGACCTGTGTATCTTGTATCAAAATTTACTTCCTATTTACACTTCCTATTATTTATAATTTCTTTTATGTTCCATTCCTTTATTATTTAATTTCAATTTAATTTTGCCTGAACTTACCCCTAGATTCCTTATTCTGCTTCTGACTTATCTTTTGATTCATCCATAAGGTCATATTTATAAATATATTCTGGAGTAGATAGCCTATCCCTTCTCCAGGGGATCCCCCCAACCTAAAAAATTGAACTGGAATCTCCTGCATTGCAGGTGGATTCTTTACCAGCTGAGCTACCAGGGAAGCCACCTAGCCTTCCTATTTTCTAGCAAAATCAATTTTTCCAACTGTACCTGAATAAGTAAGCTTCACCCTTTAGTTTTCTCCCCGTGTTTTTTAAAAGTTGACTCTTACAATTTTAAAAGATATCTGGCACAATTCATAATAAATTTCAAATTCTGCTATAATTTTTAGCTTCATAATTTCTATGCCTTTTTAGAAGAGACAGTTCTATATTTTCAGGTGTATCAAGAATGTTGTCTATTTTTATTGAAGAGATAAATTAGAGAAACCCTCTAGGCAAAACCAATACAGTATTGTAAAGTAATTAACCTCCAATTAAAATAAATAAATTTATATTTAAAAAATAAAATAAAAAGCATTGAATTGACGTTTCTTGCATTGCATTTTATCTTTATAATTACTTTCCACATTAAAGTAAAAACAGCCTGTAACATACCAAATTGCATTACTTTAATCATTTGCTTTGGCTCACAATCAATACTAATCCATTTAATTTTTATATGACATATAAAATGGTCTTCTTTATTTTTGTTTCGTTCCAGATTTGCAATTCTCGCCTACATTGTCACTGTGATGTTGGATATGTGCCCCCAGATTGTATGGAAGTACCCTCATCACCAGGAGGAAGTATCGATGATGGATTTTGGAATTTAGAATTTGATGAATGTTAGTAACTAAATCACTGTTCCAACAGAGCCTTCTGTATCCTTATAGCCCCACTGTCTATGTGGCTATTAAGCACTGGACATGTGGAGAATACAATTAAGGAACTAACATTTTCAGTTTATTTTACCTAATTAAATGTAAACTGTCACTTTGTAGTGCCATTATAAATAGCACAGCTGTAGATTATGTTGTCCATCAAAATTTTGTAGGTGCTTTTAATTCAAATCTAGCTATGAACATTTAATGTGTCATCTTAATTGTAGCCACGGTTTCCCAAATTTTTCAAATTGTACAGCCGTTTTCTAGATTTGTTGCTGTCCAGTACTAAATTACATTTGACTCTTAGGTGATCCCATGAACTGCATCACTGCCAGGCTTCCCTGTCCTTCACTATCTCCTAGAGTTTGCTCATATTCATGTCCACTGAGTCAGTAATGGTGTCCAACCATCTCATCTTTTGTCGCCCCCTTCTCCTCTTGCCTTCAATCTTTCCCAGCATCAGAGTCTTTTCCAACGAGTAGGCTCTTCATATCAGGTGGCCAAAGTATTGGAACTTCAGCATCAGTCTTTCCAGTGAATATTCAGGGTTGATTTCCTTTAGGATTGACTGGTTTGAGCTCCTTGCTGTCCAAGGGACTCTCAAGAGTCTCCTCCAGCACCACAACTTGAAAGCATCACTTCTTCAGCACTCAGCCATCTTTATGGTCCAACTCTCATATCCGTACATGACAACTGAAAAAACACTTGTCTTGACTAGATGTACCTTTGTCAGCAAACTGATGTCTCTGCTTTTTAATACACTGTCTAGATGTGTCATAACTTTCCTTCCAAGGATCAAGTATCTTTTAATTTCATGGCTGCTGTCACCATCCCCAGTGATTTTGGAGCCAAAGAAAGAAAATCTGTCACTGTTACCACTTTTCCCCCTTCTGTTTGGCATGAAGTGATAGGACCAGATGCCATGATCTTTGTTTTCTGAACGTTGAGCTTTAAGCCAACTTTTGGTTTTACTTTCCCCTTTCACTCCCATCAAGAGGCTCTTTAGTTCCTCTTCACTTTCTGCTGTTGGAGTGGTATCATCTGCATAGGTGAGCTTATTGATATTTCTCCCAGCAAGAGAGATTCTTGATTCCAACTTGTGATCCATCCAGCCCAGCATTTTGCATGATATACTCTGCATATACATTAAAAGTTGGTGGTTTTTTTTTTGCTTGTTTTAATATTTCAAGGTATTTAAAATGTCATGCTACACAAGGGAAAATAAAATTTGGATTCATATACAAAAGTTATTGAAAACCAAATGTTCTTTAATTCATTTTTAATTGGACTATAATTGCTTTCCCATGTTGTGTTAGTTTCTGCTGTACAATAATATGAGTGAGTATACATATATCCCTTCCCTCTTGAGCTTCCCTCTCATCTCCACCCCTCTAGGTCATCACAGAGACCCGAGGTGAGCTCTCTGTGGTATAAGGCAGCTTGGTAGGTTACTTTGAATCAACATATAATTGGACTGTACCTGTGTTTCACTGGCACAGATTCTTTTGTTGTTTTGAGAGGGCATTAAATTTGTTTACACTTAATATCATGAGGTGGTGCAGTGGTAAAGAATCCACCTGCCAAAGCAGGAGATGCAAGAGATGTGGGTTCAATCCATGAGAGGGGAAGATCCACTGAGAAGGAAATGGCAACCCACTTCAGTATTCTTGCCTGAAAAATTCAATGGACAAAAGAACCTGGCAGCCACAGTCCATGGGATCACAAAGCTTTAGACAATTGAGTATGTCCATGGATATGCACAATATCATCATAATTGGTTTGGTGGTAATTCTGGTTGCTTGATTTATATTTTTTTAATTTTAATTTTATGGTTTATTCCTTTTGCTTATTTGGACCAACTGGCCATAGATTTACTTTTCTAGTTTTATGTAATATCTTTATGACACCAAGAGGAATATCAACTTTTTAAATTAATGCAATCAAAATTAAAACAATATCACTTTATACATTTGTTATGTAAATTTAACCTCATCTACTATTACTGTTTCTCTTTAATTAGCCTCAGTTATATCTGTAATTTTCACTAAATAATTTTTAAAACAGTTCTTTTTTTTGGTCCTAAATACTAGTCTTTATTTTTACACAAAGCAGTGCAAAATGAGGCAGTTCCCCAAACGGTGACTTGGAACTAGAAAATCCATGCTGAGAGTGAGGGTGTTAGTGTTAGTTGCTAAGTCGTGTCTAACTTTTTGCAATGCCATGGAGCCTGCCAGGTTCCTGTGTCCATGGGATTTCCCAGGCAAGAATACTGGAGTGGGTAGCCATTCCTTTCTCCAGGGGAGCTTTTTTTCTTTTGCTCTTTTTTTTAAAGAGAGCAATTTGTTAGATGGTAATATCAACCTAATATATTCTAAGTAGCAGTGCAGTATGATAAGAATATGATAGTATGATAGAATGAAATATGTTAGAATGTAACATAAATATTAAATATACATATAAAGATTAAATTATATATACTTAAAAGAAATATATAATGCACTTTAGAGTATAGTCACAGAAGTTTGGGAAGCACTTTTAAGTTTAAATGTATTTATTCTATGATTATATTATTTGAATTTCAAATTTTTATAATTCAAATTACTAAAATGATATGCATCATTTTTTAAAAGTTAAAAGATATTGTTATGTCTTCAGTTAAAACTGCAGACTTGATAAAACGACGTCGTACCTCTCGAAAAAATAACCTGGTGATAAGTTTCTACGTTTTCTTACCTTTCTTCATTTTAATGGCTATCATTGCTCTTAAATGGAATAAAATCAAGAAATTTTGGAACAGAGAGGGAACAGTAAGTGGGGAGTAAGTAAACACATTGTTTTCTATATTCAATATTTGAAAGGCTTTATGAGAAAATTCAAATGTTATTCAGAAAAATTTAAATAGGGACTCCTATTGATTGGTTTAATGCTTGTGTGTGTGTGTGTGTGTGTGTGTTCTTACTCTCTCAGTCATGTCAGACTCTTTGTGAACCCATGGACTGTAGCCCGCCAGGCTCTTCTTTCCATGGGGATTCTCCTGGCAGGAACACTGGAGTGATTTGCCATGCTCTCCTCCAGGGTATCTTCCCAACCCAGGGAATCTGAACAGGCATCTCCAGCACCAAGGGCTTCCCTTGTGGCTCAGCTAGTAAAGAATCCACCTGCAGTGCTGGAGATCTGGATTTGATCCTTGGGTTGGGAAGACCCCCTGGAGAAGGGAAAGGCTACCCACACCAGTACCCTGGCCTGAAAAATTCCATGAACTCTCTAAAGAGTCGGACATGACTGAGTGACTTTCACTCTCACTCCTGCACTGCCGGCAGACTCTTTACCATTTGAGCCACCTAATGGATGCTTATAAGTCACTGATAATGCTTATAATTCTACCAAATGTTTACAAACATTCCAGACTTTTTTCCAAGCTTTAGGCACATGGGTATCCTTCATGCCCATATACGCCTAGGAACAACTGAATTTACTCAGTAAATCCTCAGTATCTTTCTACTAGAAAGTCATGTTGGCTATAATTGCTTTAGACGATGCTATCTACTTCCTAAGCAACCCCATTTGCCTCGTCTTGACATTTGGTGGTGCCAAGAAGCTAGAATATGCTGGAAGGTAAAAGAGTTCCAGGAAAACATCTATTTCTACTCTACTAACTATGCCAAAGCCTTTGACTGTGTGGATCACAATAAACTGCGGAAAATTCTGAAAGAGATGGGAATACCAGACCACCTGACCTGCCTCTTGAGAAACCTGTATGCAGGTCAGGAAGCAACAGTTAGAACTGGACATGGAACAACAGACTGGTTCCAAATAGGAATAGGAGTACATCAACGTTGTATACTGTCACCCTCCTTATTTAACTTATATTCAGAGTATATCATGAGAAATGCTGGGCTGGAGGAAGCACAAGCTGGAATCAAGATTGCTGGGAGAAATATCAATAAACTCAGATATGCAGATGACATCACCCTTATGGCAGAGAATGAAGAGGAACTAAGGAGCCTCTTGATGAAAGTGAAAGAGGAGAGTGAAAAAGTTGGCTTAAAGCTCAACATTCAAAAACTAAGATCGTGATATCTGGTCAAATCACTTCAGGGCAAATAGATGGGGAAACAGTGGCTAACATTATTTTGGGCGGGGCAGGGGTGGGCTCCAAAATCACTGCGGATGGTGATTGCAGCCATGAAATTAAAAGACACTTAGTTCTTGGAAGGAATGTTGTGAGCAAGCTAGACAGCATATTAAAAAGCAGAGACATTACTTTGTCAACAAAGGTCCATCTAGTCAAGGCTATGGTTTTTCCAGTAGTCATGTATGGATGTGAGAGTTGGACTATAAAGAAAGCTGAGGACAATAGAATTGATGCTTTTGAACTGTGGTGTCAGAGAAGACTCTTGAGAGTTCCTTGGACTGCAAGGAGATCCAACCAGTCCATCCTACAGGAGATCAGTCCTGGGTGTTCATTGGAGGGACTGATATTGAAGCTAAAACTCCAATACTTTGGCCACCTAATGCGAAGAGCTGTCTCATTTGAAAAGACCCTGATGCTGGGAAAGATTGGGGGTGGAAGGAGAAGGGGACAACAGAGGATGGTATGGTTGGATGGCATCACCAACTCAATGGACATGAGTTTGGGTAAACCCCAGGAACTGATGATGGACAGTGAGGCTTGGTGTGCTGCAGTTCATGGGGTCGCAAAGATTCGGACACAACTGAGCAGCTGAACTGAACTGAATGATGAATAGAGATGGAGCAGCACAGAATATGGAGCCAGAGACAAAAAATAGAGATGGGTCAGCATAGAATACATGGGGCCAGTGACAATGAATTGGAATTGGGGATGGACAGGGAAGCCTGGAGTGCTGCAGTCCATGAGGTCGCAAAGATTCAGACACGACTGAGCGGCTGGAATAAACTGAATGACGCCGAATAGAGATGGGGCAGCATAGAATATGGGGAAGGTGAGAAAATATAAGATCACAAAGAGTGAGGGAAAGCACATATAAAGGACTTGGCCTATGTTACACGAAATTAATATTGCTCATGTGTTTCTGAAATTAGAGTTAAGGTACTTGCCCAGTTTTTCCTTTTTTTAGAACAGAATTTAATTCTTTTTTTAAAATAAGGTATAATTACCTTATATGATATTGGTTTCATGTGTATAATACTTTGTATATAATGTAAAATGATCATAGTAAGTCTAGTTAACATTTGTTATACATAGTTGCAAATTTTTTGTTTTCCTCCTGATCAGGTCTTTTAAGATCTACTCTTTTAGAAAGCTTCATATATGCAGTTAGTTATTATTGACTATAGTCAGCATACTGTCCTTTACATCCTCTAGACATTTATTTTTTTATATAGAAGTTGTACCTTTTGAACTTACTTACCCATTTTGCTCATCCCCACTCCAACCCATTACATATGGCAAGACCAATTTGTTCACTGTGTCTATGAGGTTTTTGTTTGTTTGTTTTGGTTTTTGTGATCAACATATACATGGGATCATACGTTGTCTTTCTCTGTCTGACCTTATTTCAAATTCATACAGCTTTTTCTTTACTGTAGCACAAATATTGTTCACAATTTGCTTAGTAAATATTTAGGAAGATAAGAATGCAGAAGTAAGTGTAAAGATTGGGCCTCGTTCCTTCATTGTAAAGTAAATCATTTTTGTTTCTCATATGTTTATCAGAGATAAAATGATATAAAATTTCTACCAGCACCTCTGCTTACCAAGTAAGTTTATCTTAGTTATGAGCAAGTTAGCAGCAACCAGTAAATTCAGGGCAATATTCTGCATGATTCATATGGACATTTATATAATCATTCAATTGTTATAAATTGATTTAATTGAATGATGTTTGGCATAAGTCTTCCTGGGCTCTTATTTAAGACACGTTCGAAAAATCTGAATAGTTGCAAAGCTGAACCTGACTTCAGGAAGAAATGGTATACTTAGATATCACTGACCATAAATAACAAAATCTGCCTAAGTTTTAAGAGCATCAGTCAATTGTTTCAGGGCTACAAGGGCAAGAAATAATGTAGAGCTGAAACACAAAAGGGTAGTTAAGGAACTGTATGGCTGTGAACTTGGTCATCCTCTCCATCACCCAAAGGTTTTATGACTGACATCATCACTTTTTGTCTATGTTCATTCTTTCCAGAATAACTGCTCTACTTACACATGGCCCAGAGTACCTCTCTCAACCATTCTCGTTTCATTTTCAAGTAAAAACCCTAATAATCTCTCAAAACTAGCATCTATTAGTTAAGAGACACCAACAGACAGAAAGAAATAGCTGTGCAAGTGTATCTAAACAAGTGTCCTGTCAGGATTTATAAACCCCAGTTGGATGTTCAAACCTGATTTTTACCATCTGTAACCAAAGAACTGTAGCCATTACAAGGAAACTACACCATAATATTACTGTTCAATAAGAACTGAGTGTGTATAGGAGCCAAAGGAAAAATGGAGGCCGTGTGAATACCACAAAGTGTAAACAGACATAACTGAAAGAGAGGCCTCATTAAGGAGCTCCTTAACAGAAGCGAGATAACTATTCACATAGTTATTTGATAGAAATAATATAATCAAAGTCATGATAATTTAAGAATTCATGTGTAAATTGTCTTTAACTTTAGAGAAGCATTATCATAGATATTTTAATATTTCATCCTGTCTTCCATGTAGATAACATAGAGAAAAGTAACAGATGGATTAAACTCTGAAATTTTTTAAATACTTAACATATTAGTTTTTAACCTTTTATTTTATGTTGGAGTATAGCAGATTAACAATGTTTAATAGTTTCAGATAGACAGCAAAGGGACTTGGCCATGCATATGTATGTCTGTTCTCCCCCAAGCTCCCCTTCCATGCAGGCTGCCACATAACATTGAGCCAAGCTCAATGTGCTATGCAGTAGGACCTAGTTGGTTATCCATATTAAATATGTGTGTACACATCCATATCCAGTGTGTACATATTCATCCCAAACTCCCTATCTAGGCTTTCCCCTTATCCTTCCCCACTGGAAGTCACAAGTTCACTCTCTAAGTCTGTAAGTCTGTTTCTGTTTGTAAATAAGTTCATTTAGATACTGAACTTAAAAGATGTCATACAATATTTCTCTTTCCCTGTCTGACTTACTTCACATAAGATGACAATCTCTAGGTCCATCCAAAACGCAGCAAATTGCTTTCTTTCTTTCTTTTTGATGGCTGAGTAAAATATTCCACTGTATAAATGTTCCACATTTTCTTTATCCATTCTTCTGTTGATGGATATTTAGGTTGTATCCATATCTTTGCTGTTGTAAATAGTGCTATAAGGAAAGTCTCCTGTATTGCAGGCAGATGCTTTAACCTCTGAGCCACCAGGGAAGCCCACTATAAGGGAAAAATACCTGCAAATCAATCAGTGTGATGTACCACATTAACAAAGCAAAGAATAAAAGCCATATGCTCATCTCAATATATGCCACAAAAGCTTTTGACAAACTCAACACCATTTATGATAAAAACTATCCAGAAAGTGGAGATAGAGGGAACATATCTCAAAATAATAAAGGCCATATATGACAAATCTACAGCTAACATCATACTCAGTGGTTAAAACCTGAAAGCCTTTCCTCTAAGATCAGGAAGAAGACAAGGATGTCCACTGTCACCACTTTTACTCAACAGTTTTGGAAGTTCTAGCTACGGCGATCAGGGAAGAAAAAGAAATAAAGGGAATCCTAATTGGAAAGCAAGAAGTTAAATCATCACTGTTTGCAGATGACCTGATACTCTACATAGATCTTAAAGATGCCACCAGTAAACTACTGGAGCTCATCAATGAATCTGTTAAAGTTGCAAGTTACAAAATTAATACACAGAAATTCTTGCATTTATATACACTAACAAATAAAGATCAGAAAGAAAAATTCAAGAAGCAATTTCACTTGCTATCACATCACAAAAATACCTAAAGAATAAACCTAAAATACCTAAGAATAAACCTATTTAAGGAGACAAATGACCTATACTTAAACTATAAGATGCTGATGAAAGAAATTGAAGAAAACAGAAAAAAATGTAAAGACATACCATGTTTAGGAATTGGAAAAGTCAATACTGTCAAAATTAATATACTACCTAAGGCAGTCTATAGATTCTGTGCAATCTCTATCAAATTTTCTGTGGCATTTTTCACAGAACTAGAACAAGAAAACCTTTAAATTTGTATAGAGACACAAAAGACCCCAAATAGCCAAAGCAATCTTGAGAAAGAAAAATGGAGCTGGAGAAATCAGCCTTCCTGACTTCAGATTATACTACAAAGCTATAGTCAGCAAAACAGTATGGTACTGGCACAAAAATAGAAATACAGATCAGTGGAACAGGATACAAAGCCTTGAAATAACCCATGCACCTATGGTCAAGTAATCTACAACAAAAGAAGCAAGAATATGTAATAGAGAAAAGACAGTCTCTTCAACAAATGGTGTTAGGAAAACTGGGAAGCTGCATGTAAAAAAAAAAATAAGAATTTAGATAATTCTTTAAATCATTCACAAAAAGAAGTTTAATATATTTAAAAGTAGGCTACCATTGGTAAATATACCTCAGTAGGATATATGATCCCTGAATGGGATATAGGCAGAAAAGTGGATATTGGTACATATTAACTGAGTAATTAGTAAAAGTCTAGCTGTTTTTGTCTTCTTGAGTTCATTTAAGATTACAGTGTTTCCTAACCTTAATCTATTTCTTTCATACAGATCTCCATCAGAAATCAGCAATAGTAACAGCAGTCAGTTGCACAGGTAAAGGTGAAGTAAAATAATCAAATTATTGACAAATGATATAATTGATTAAATATTTTTTTAATATTTTAACAGTACTTCAGTATAGGAAATATGTTATTTCCATTTATTGTTTCCAGTTATTTCATCATTTTGATATCTAGTCATTACTATTATATACTACAAGAAAGACTAAAAGCATTTGGTGTTGATATTACTGTATACTTCTATAGAAACATTTCATGTTAACTCACACTATCCAGATTCATTAACCACAATTTTTGTAAAAGGAAATGACTTTAAAGGGATTTTAAATGCATTCTTGAAATATTTATGAGCAATCATGTATTTGTTTGGTGTATTCAGGACACCAATCTGCGTTAACAGATTGTCTAAATGAGAGTTTTATACACATTGCCTCCCAACACTTGTATTTCTTCCTCATTGACTCCCTGGTAATTGGTCTCCTTATTTTAGATTTAAGAAAACAGATATAAAGAATGTAAGTAATTCCCCACGTGTATAGAATGGTAGTAAATTTTTTAGTTTGAGATTAAGATGACCATACTCCAGGGTTGAAACTCTTAAAAGTGAAAGTCTTAGTCTCTCAGTTATGTCAGACTCTTTGTGAACCCATGGACTGTAGCCCGCCAGGCTCTTCTTTCCATTGGGGATTCTCCTGGCAGGAACACTGGAGTGATTTGCCATGCTCTCCTCCAGGGCATCTTCCCAACCCAGGGAATTTGAACAGGCATCTCCAGCACCAAGGGCTTCCCTTGTGGCTCAGCTAGTAAAGAATCCACCTGCAGTGCTAGAGATCTGGATTTGATCCTTGGGTTGGGAAGACCCCCTGGAGAAGGGAAAGGCTACCCACACCAGTACCCTGGCCTGAAAAATTCCATGAACTCTCTAAAGAGTCGGACATGACTGAGTGACTTTCACTTTCACTCCTGCACTGCAGGCAGATTCTTTACCATTTGAGCCACCTAATGGAGGCTAATAAGTCACTGATAATGCTTATAATTCTACCAAATGTTTACAAACATTCCAGACTTTTTTTCAAGCTTTAGGCACATGGGTATCCTTCATGCCCATATACGCCCAAGAACAACTGAATTTACTNTTCACTCCTGCACTGCAGGCAGATTCTTTACCATTTGAGCCACCTAATGGAGGCTAATAAGTCACTGATAATGCTTATAATTCTACCAAATGTTTACAAACATTCCAGACTTTTTTTCAAGCTTTAGGCACATGGGTATCCTTCATGCCCATATACGCCCAAGAACAACTGAATTTACTCAGTAAATTCCAGTATCTTTCTAGTAGAAAGTCATGTTGGCTATAATTGCTTTAGACGATGCTGTCTACTTCCTAAGCAACCCCATTTGCCTCATCTTGACATTTGGTGGTGCCAAGAAGCTAGAATATGCTGGAAGGTAAAAGAGTTCCAGAGAAACTTCTTTTTCTGCTTTATTGACTATGCCAAAACCTTNTTGGAGAAGACTCTTGAGAATCCCTTGGACTGCAAGGAGATCCAACCAGTCCATTCCAAAGGACATCAGCCTTGGGTGTTCATCTGAAGGAATGATGCTGAAGCTGAAACTCCTGTACTTTGGCCACCTCATGCAAAGATCTGACTCATTGGAAAAGACTCTGATTCTGGGAGGGATTGGGGCTGGTGGAGAAGGGGACAATAGTGGATGAGATGGCTGGATGGCATCACTGACTTGATGGGCATGAGTCTGAGTGAACTTAAGGAGTTAGTGATGGACAAGGAGGCCTGGCATGCTGCGATTCATGGGGTCGCAAAGAGTTGAACAAGACTGAGAGACTGAACTGAACTGACTGAACCAGTAAACACATTTTTCAAAATAGAAACTATGTCTTTAAAGTAATTTTTAAGCTCTACATAGTGCACAGATAGAATTCTCAAATGCATGAATGTCTAATTAATGAGCCACAACGTGATTATCTTAGAGAGCTCAAAGAGAAGTGTTCACTAGTCATTTAAAATGATATTCACTGCTTTGGGAGTATAAATTAGCACAAGTATTTTGAATAATACTGTATTATTATATAGCAAAANTATGTCTTTAAAGTAATTTTTAAGCTCTACATAGTGCACAGATAGAATTCTCAAATGCATGAATGTCTAATTAATGAGCCACAACGTGATTACCTTAGAGAGCTCAAAGAGAAGTGTTCACTAGTCATTTAAAATGATATTCACTGCTTTGGGAGTATAAATTAGCACAAGTATTTTGAATAATACTGTATTATTATATAGCAAAAAGTTATTTAAAGTTATATTTTCTATATTAGAGCAATACCATCCGGAGATGTATTTAAATAATAGTAGTATGCATGTGGGCAAGAATTTTTTAATGTATGTTCTATGCTTCATTATTTAGAACATGAAAATTATGAACTTTTTGACATCACTTTCATGCATTAGAGAAGGAAACGGCAACCCACTCCAGTGTTCTTGCCTGGAGAATCCCGGGGACAGGGGAGCCTGGTGGGATGCTGTCGGTGGAGTCGCACAGAGTTGGTCACTACCGAAGCAACTTAGCAGCAGCAGCAAGTTCAAAAACCAGGATGATAACCATAAGTTAAAACACTATACAGTCATTAAAGTGATACTTTAGAGAACATTTAAAAGTGTTTTAACTTGTTGATTATATTATTGAGGAAAAAAACAAATTAGAAACAATTATGGTTAAATATCTGACATCTTTTGATAAAATAAGTACTTTGGACTGCAAGGAGATCCAACCAGTCCATTCTGAAGGAGATCGGCCCTGGGATTTCTTTGGAAGGAATGATGCTGAAGCTGAAGCTCCAGTACTTTGGCCACCTCATGTGAAGAGTTGACTCATTGGAAAAGACTCTGATGCTGGGAGGAATTGGGGGCAGGAGGAGAAGGGGACGACAGAGGATGAGATGGCTGGATGGCATCACTGACTCGATGGGCGTGAGTCTGAGTGAACTCCGGGAGTTGGTGATGGACAGGGAGGCCTGGTGTGCTGCGATTCATGGGGCTGAAAAGAGTCAGACATGACTGAGCGACTGAACTGAACTGAACATGCATAAAATACTATGAAGTGTATTTTAAAAGTGTCAGTAGTTCTTTTAAAAGCTCAGTAGTGTCTGACNAGTCTGAGTGAACTCCGGGAGTTGGTGATGGACAGGGAAGCCTGGCATGCTGCGATTCATGGGGTCACAGAGTCTGACACGACTGAACTGAACTGAAGTGAAGTATTTGTTTGATGTGTTTAAGACACCGATCTGCATTAACAGATTGTCTAAATGAGAGTTTTATACACATTGTCTCCCAGCACTTGTATTTGTTCCTCATTAACACCCTGGTTATTTGTCTCCTTATTTTATAAATAAGAAAATATATATAAAGAATGTAAGTAATTCCCCATGTGTACAGAATGGCAGTAAGTTTTTGAGTTTGAGATTAAGATAATCAGACTCCAGGGTTGAAACTCTTAAAAGTGAAAGTGTTAGTCACTCAGTTGTGTCCAATTCTGCGACCCCATGGACTGTAGCCTGCCAGGCTCCTCTGTCCTTGGAAATCTCCAGGCAAGAATACTGGAGGGCTAGCCATTCCCCTCTCCAAGGTATTCCCTACCCAGGGATCGAGCCCAGGTCTCCTGCATTACAGGTGGATTCTTTACCATCTGAGCCACCAGAAAATTCCTGAAACTCTTAAGAACTCCACAGTTTGCCACATATTTTCTGATATAAGACTGGGGATGGGAATGGTATGTAGATTTATTGAGGACCTACTAGATGCCAGGCAAATGGTAAAAGGCACTCACCCTCCAAGGCAGAAGAATAATTCTTTACAATAAGCTGAGATAAAGAAGGCTTCTGTATGTACTGTTCATATTCCTAAATCAAATGTGCAGAGAAATTGTGGTCTATGATATTTCACGTATTAGACATCCCTGGGAGTAAAGGAAAAGATTCAGAAACTCATCTAAGAATGAGATCACAAGTTCATCTTTTTACTTACCTGCCATATGTGACCGTGATGGAGAATAAAGTCATTGGATCTCTATTTCCTTTTCTGCCACCAAAGAAAATATTCATAACTAATAGCCTCAATGTAAAGTAGTCTTATTTCTGCCTAGAGTAGCCGCTACCTCTTCTCTCAGCAAGTTATTAAAAGCCCACACCTTAGGTGAAGACTCTGGCCCTCATGTCTTCTTCTCCTCTCCTACAATCGTGGTTTTGTCATCATGCTGAGCGCCTTCACTCGCACTCCCCACCTCCACACAACTTGACTCATTTTCTCCTAGAGCAATACACTGAGCTCTCCATCTCTTGGATTTTTTTTTTTCCAACTCTTAAGTCTTAGCTTCAATCTCATGCTTTCTTTTGCATTTTTTTTTTTCCTGTTTCTCATAGCCTTCTCCTGCCAGCAGTACTTTATGGCCATATTAAAGACTTGCCTCCAGAATTTGACACATTCATTCCATAAACATATTTTATAAGTTGATTGTAAAGTGTGCTGAAAGGTAATTCATTATATGCAAAAGATGAGAGAAGGAGGAACTGGGCAGCAATTTTAAATATGTCCGACAGAGTAGGCCCTGTTGAGCAAGTGATGGGTCAGCGATGAATTGAAGGGAGGTACAAATAATTACGCAGTTTAGATGTTTGAAAGGAGTCACCCGAGTCAACTCACAGAGGCTTTTATTTGGATGCAGCACAATAAGAGAGGAATGCAGGCATACACTGGGGGCCAGAGAGACACCTCCGACACAAAGTTCCTTATTTTAAATTGTAAACAGTCCATCATAAATCCAACTGTCCTATCTCAGCAAAAAGAGAAGCCAGGTATTCACGTTTTCCCACAGGTAAAGAGAGAACTTCCCACAGGTAGATTCACAGCTCCAATGCAGCCGTAAACTACCTCTCTCCTACCCAGGCATCGAGCTGGCAGGGCTATCAATGCATGAACCGGGGTAGGAGCTTCTCAAGCACATGAATGAGCTCATAAAAAATAAAAAAAACCCTCAGGACTGATCCAGGAGAGAAAGGATGTTACCTCATACCAGGGGTATTAAAGATGGTCTTAGGAATACATTTTGAATGTGAACCAATAGACTGAATTGACAGTTTGGATGTAGAGTGTAAGAAACAATGCTTAAGTGATGTTCATTGCTTTTAGAGCAGGAAGACAGCAAGGCTACATAGTTAACCCAGAGCTCTCAGTTCCTAAATGTGTGCTCTTAAAACATTAAAAAGTTTAAATTACAGCTTATGGATGATGAAAGAGAAGGTCTGCATAGGTAATCATGAGCTAAGTCTGATATGCCATGATACAGAGGTTACATTTTCTCATTTATGTGAGTAGGAGTGTAGTTGAAGCACTTTTGAAGCTGTCATCATGTATGGATGTGAGAGTTGGACTGTGAAGAAGGCTGAGCGCCAAAGAATTGATGGTTTTGAACTGTGGTGTTGGAGAAGACTCTTGAGAATCCCTTGGACTGCAAGGGGATCCAACTAGTCTATTCTGAAGGAAATCAGCCCTGGGATTTCTTTGGAAGGAATGATGCTAAAACTGAAACTCCAGTACTTTGGCCACCTCATGCGAAGAGTTGACTCATTGGAAAAGACTCTGATGCTGGGAGGGATTGGGGGCAGGAGGAGAAGGGGACGACAGAGGATGAGATGGCTGAATGGCATCACAGACTCGATGAACATGAGTTTGAGTGAACTCCAGGAGATGGTGATGGACAGGGAGGCCTGGCGTGCTGTGATTCATGGGGTCGCAAAGAGTCAGACACGACTGACCAGCTGAACTGAACTGAACTGAACTGATACCTCTTCACATGTTGTATTGCTCATGATTTTCTTTGACCCATATAAAACTTATGTAAATGAGACATATATTAACACTAGTTTATACCATTGCCTTTTAATGTGACTATCACAGATGACTTAGGGGAAAAAATTAAAAGAAACAAAGAAACTTGGATTTGCAAAATGTATGGAGCACAGACATAAATTGTAACAATATAAATTGTCTTTGTATACTATTTAATTGATATGCATGTAGCTGTGAAGTGAAATTAGAAAGCTTTTATTAACAATTTATAAAATGTAGCATTTCTGTTTTTCCATTTTTCTTTTACAGCATTGACTAAACAAAGAAAAAACAACAACAAAAAAAAAACACAGCTTGGAGAAAAGATATTAGCAAGAAACTGGCATGATTCAAGAATGGAAAAAAAAATATATCTTCTCTTCTCCCTTTTGTG
Source organism: Neotragus moschatus (assembly GCA_006410615.1). Lineage (NCBI taxonomy): Eukaryota > Metazoa > Chordata > Mammalia > Artiodactyla > Bovidae > Neotragus > Neotragus moschatus. The sequence continues at coordinate 28,411 of SJYA01003124.1, forward strand.
ATGACCCAAGGCTTTCAGTTTCACAAAGCAAAGTAAATCCTGTGAGTGAAAGTATGCAGGCTTGTGTCTATTGATTCTGTTCTCAAACCCAACTTCCGACTCAGAGTAGAAACTTAAGAGCTTGGAGCAGAGAAAAGTTTGTTGTAAGGGCCAAGGAGAACCTTCAGCTGATGTTCAACACCCCAAGCTCACTGATATTTTTAGAGGAAGAGTTTTAATAGGTAAAATCTGGGGCAAGGGCTGCAGCATGTGGAACTTCCCTGATTGGCTGGTGGTGAGACAACACGGCTGTGTTCCAGCCATCTCAGTCATCGGCCTTTTCAATCTGTGGGTCCACTTGCTTGAGCTCAGCCTGCAGTGACCTCCTGCATCTGGATTGAGGGAGCCCTAGTTCCTGCTGAAGAACTCAAAGACATGCACAGACTGCTAGCACATCACCCAAGGAGGGGCCAGCACCAGGCCCCTTGCTGTAGCAATCAGTGTTTCCTCCTGCCTCTCCTCACTTCCCCGGTTAGCAACTGTTTGAATATGCCCTTTGGAACTCGTGGAAGGTCGAGGAAGCTGAAAGTGTTTTTCCTTCAAATAAGAAATGGGACACACGGAAAGACTTTTGTGTCCAGGAGGGCCCCACAGGGTCCTGCTCAGCTTCAGTCCTTCTACTTCCATAATCTTCTGGTAGGAAACAAGAAAGTTGGTCTCTTTTGAACCTGGAAGGTTGTTCCATCCCAAACAAACATTCCATCATGCACCCCTGCAACTGAGTGCCCTCAGATTCCCAAAGCCCTGGGACTCACTCCCACCTCAAGAGAGGACCCCTGAGTCCACTCTCTCCAATAGCTCATGATTCTCACACGCTCCCCTTCCAAGTTCTGGGATGTTCAGGGGAAGGCTCTACAACTTCTACACAACTTAAAAGGATGATATGGGAGAAGGGTCTTTGAACAACTGGCCAATAAAACCAACATCTTAGAAGAAGTGGACCATTTCCATTAGAAACAGAATTTTTCCTAATAAATATAGAGAATATCCAAATATTTGTAAAGAAAGGAGATGTATAAGTAAAAATCAAAACATAGCAAGAAAGCAACAATAAAAATTTGTCTCATAAAGAAAATCCTAAATCCAAATCACTCTACTTCTAGAGAACAGCCTATATATGTAAGAAGGTTGTTTTAAGTTGCTCATCTCTTTCCTACCTAGAGAAGTTTCTTCAGTGTTTATTGCAAAGCTAATCTGGTGGTGCTGAATTCTCTTAATTAGATTTTGCTTGTCTGTACAGCTTTTGATTCCTCCATCAAATCTGAATGAGAGCTTTGCTGGGAAGGATATTATTGGTCATAGGTTCCCCAGTAACCAACTCCAATATTCTTGCCTAGAGAATCCCTCAGACAGAGGAGCCTGGTGGGCTACAGTCCATGGGATCATAAAGAATTGGACAGGATGAAAGCAACTTGGCATGGCACAGCACAGGTTCTTCCCTTTCATCACTTTAAATACATCACGCCACTCCATCAGGCCTGCAGAGTTTATGCTGAGAAATCAGCTGATGACCTTGTGGGAATTCCCTTGTACAGTATCATTTTTTACCTTGTTGCTTTTAATATTTTTTCTTTGTCCTTAGTTTTCATCCATTTGATTACTATGTGTCTTGGCATCTTCCTCCTTGAGTTTGTTCTGCCTGAAACTCTACACATCCTGTACTTGGGTGCCTATTTTGTTTCTCATGTGAGGGAAGCTTTCAGCTGTTATCTCTTCAAATATCAGGGATGTGTGTAATATGAATACTGGTGCCTTTAATGCTGTACCAGAGATCTCTTAAAAAAATCTTCATTTATTTTCATTCTTTTTTCTTTCTTTTGTTCTATAGCGGTAATTTCCACCATTCTGCCTTCCAGGTTACTTATCCGTTCTTCTGCCTCATTTGTTCTGCTGTTTATTCCTCTAGTTTTTTAATTATTTCAGTTACTGTATTGTTCATATCTGTTTGTTCTTTAGTTCCTCTATGCCTTTGTTAAATATTTTTTGCATCTTCTCGATCCTTGCTGTCATTCTTTTTCTGAGACCTTGATCGTCTTCACTATCATCATTCTGAATAATTTTCCTGCGAGTTGGCTAGCTCCACTTCACTTTGCTGTTCTTCTGCAGCTTCATCTTGTTCCTTCATCTGAGACCCATTCCTCTGCCAATTTTGACTTAACTTTCTATGACCACAGTTTCCATTCTGCAGGCTCAGGGTTGTGGTTGTTGCTTTGGCTGTCTGCCCTCTCATGGATGAGGCTAAGATGCTAGAACAGGGTTTTTTATGAGAGGAACTGATTCCTGCTCAGTGGGTGTAGCTTGGTTTTGTCCCTCATGTAGGTAGGGCTGTGCTCAGGGAGAGTCTAAGCCACTCGTCTGCTGATAGGTGGGGCTGTGTTCCCGCCCTGTTGGTTGTTTGACCCAAAGCAACCCAGCACTGGAGACAACAGGCTGCTTGATGGGCTCATGGCAGCCTCTTGAAGGGCACACACCAATAGATTCTTTCCCAGACTGCTGCTGCCAGTCTCTTTGTCCCTGCAGTGAGCCACAGTGGCCCCCAGCTCTGCAGGAGACCCTCCAATACCAGCAGCTCGGTCTGGCTCAGTGTTTTATGGGGTCACTGCTTTTTCCCCTGGGTCCTGGTGCAAATGAGACTTTGTGTGCACTCTCTAGTAGTGGAGTTTCTGTTTCCCTCAGCCCTGTGGAAGTCCTGGGATCAAACCCCACTGGCCTTCAAAGCCATAGTCTCTGGGGACTTTCCCTCCAACTGCCAGACCCCGCGAGCTGGGAAGCCTGATATGGGACTCAGGAATTTCACTGCTCTGGTATAACTTTCATGGTGCTATTGTTTTCTGGCTTGTGGGGCGCCCACCTTGCTGGTATAGGATTTAATTTCACTGTGATTGCGCCACTCCTGCCATCTTGCTGTGGTTTCTTTTTTTCTTTGGATGCAGGGGACCCTTTTCTGGTGGGTTCCAGAGTTTTGGGAGGAGTTTCCACGTGGCTCAATCTGCCTGCCAATGCAGGAGCTACAGGATTTGATCCCTAGGTTGGGAAGATCCCCTGGGGGAGGAAATGTCAACCCACTTCAATATTCTTGCTGGGAAAATCCCATACATAGCGGAGCCTGCCAGGCTATGTTCCATAAGGTCACAAAGAGTCTGACATGACTGAGTGACTGAACACACACACAATATTTTGATAATGATTGTTCAATAGTTTGTTGTGATCTGGGTGTTTTTTTAAGAAGGGAGTGAGATCACATCCTTCTATTCTACCATCTTGAGCTAATTATCCAAATCACCCCACTCCTAAGTTTCAAGATATATTAAAAGAAAAAAAAAATCATAACATTACACTAACTCAAAGACTAAAGGGATAATATAGCCCAATTTATTTTATAACTCCAGCACATCTCTGATACCAAAAACAGTAGCTTCATTAAAGTGAAAATGACAGGCAAATATTTATGAATTTGAATGCAAAAATTCTAAACAAAATGATGGCAAATCAATCTAGAAAAATATAAAAGGATAATGCATCATGACAAAATAGGATGCATTCCAGGAATACAAGTCTGTTCAACACTGGAAAATCAGTAAGTTTAATTCACAACATCAATAGAAAATGGAAAAAACTTTATGATCAATTTATACAAAATGAAGCTTTAGATAAAATCCAACGTCCCTGATAAGATATTTATCATGCAAATACCAGAAAATTGGGAAAAAGTAAATTTCTGATCTCGAATGGGTATCTACAAAAGTCCAATGATACGAACTCCAGTGAAGAAGATATTTGTGACTTATATCCAATTAAGTCATCATATCTAGAATCTGTTAATAAGATCTACATATAATAAAAGAGACGGCCACTTAATTGGAAAATAGACCAAGTTTTCAAACAGGCATTTACCAAAACTATATAAATAGCAAATAAACATATAAACTTGTGCTAAAACTCACTAACAACCATGAAAATAAAAATTAAAACAAAAATATACAACATCTACGGGTCCACCAAAATGACTAAAATGAAATAAGCATTAAAAAGAAATATAACCATTGATATGAAATGTAATTCTTGTACATTTCTGGTGGGAATACAAATTAGTAAGCTTAGAAAACTTTTTGAATGTACCTACGAACATATACACTGTGATCCAGCAACTTTACTCTAGAAATACACCCAGTGTAAAGCACCAAATGGCATATACCTAAGTAAAAAGTGGTATTTGTAATGATTAAGGTCAATTTATCAAGAAGACAAGATATCCTTCAATGGGCATATTAAAAAATGATACATCTTCAAAATACAAGAATCAAACATTGAGAGACCTCAATGAAATAGAAGGGCCAAACATTGTTTTGGTTTGGGTTTTGATTTTTGGTTTTTGGTTATTTTCACTGGTCCAAAATATTTTTTTAATTGAAATATAGTTGATTTACAATATTAGTTTGAGGTGTACAACATAGTGATTCAAGGATTTTTATAGATTATACTCAATTTAAAGTTATCATGAAATATCGGCTGTATTCTCTGTGCTGTGCATTGCATCCCTGCAGCTCATTTATTTTATACAAAGGAGTCTGTGCCTCTTAATCCGCACACCCCCTTCACTCTCTTCCCCCCTCTCTTCTCCCCACTTTATAGTTTGCTTGCTATACCTGTGAGTTTGCTTCTTTATACTCGTTTGTTTGTTTTATTTCTTAGACTTCAAATATAAGTGATAACATACAGTATTTGTCTTTTTCTGCCTGACTTATTTCAGCAAGCATAATATCATTTGCAACAACAGATATGGGCCTGGAAGGTATTATGCCAAATATGTTTTCTAATACCTGCAACTATAATGAATAAAATTATAATCAATAGTAAAATAGAAAAAAAAAAAACAGATAAGCATATTCATTCAATGGGTGATTTACAGCAACAAGAGAAAAAAATAGCTGTTACTATCCACAATATGTATGGATCTCCTAATAATGTTGAAAGAACTTAAACATAAAAAGAATACATGATGATTAGCTCCATTTATATAAGTTCAAAAACAGACAAAACTATTGTGTTAGAAGTAGTGATTGTCAGGGGCTGCTGACAGTTGTCACAGTCTGGCAGCTTTAGTATTTGTATATTTTATTTTTTGATCTGGATCTAGGTGTTAATTATACTGGTCTGTCCACTTGAATATTGAGCTGTACATAAATATGTTATTTATTATGTATATAATATGTTTATTTATAAAAATATATATTTGTACACAATATATTGGACTTCCCCAGTGGCTCAGATGGTAAAGCGTCTGTCTACAATGCGGGAGACCCGGGTTCAATCCCTGGGTTAGGGAGATCGCCTGAAGAGGGAAATGGCAATCCACTCCAGTACTCTTGCCTGGAAAATCCCATGGACAGAGGAGCCTGGTAGGCTACAGTACATGGGGTCACCCGCAAAGTGTCGGACATGACAGCGACTTCACTCGCTCACTCACTCACACAATATATTATATATAAAAGTTGTTAAGGTACAGATGAACCCTTCTGTTCATTAGCTCTTCAACCTTCTGTTTCAAAAGTGATGCTGCACTTTCTTAACCAGAAGGCAGAGTCACACTGGGTTGCAGCCTCCTGCATAGGCTAGGGGGCCCAGGTCGCCCTTGTTGAAGAGCACACAGCATCCGGAGTCTGGACCCAGGGCTCTCCCAGCCGCCCGCCTCCTGCAGTGTGCGTGGCGTGGGGCGCCTCCTCGCGCCCCCAACCGTCCTGTAGTCAAGCCAACGGCCGTCATTCGCCCGGCATCCAGGACATCAAGCCATGTTGTGCCTCCTGTCTCTGCTCCTGGGGCTCACCGGGCTTCAGACAGACGACAGTAAGTACAAAATCCCTCTTCTGACCTGTTGGGAATGTCAGGGCTCCTTTCCGTTTCCCTCTAAGAGGCCGGCTATCTCTGTGAAAATACTCTCTTGACGGGAGCTCCAACTATGTAAGTCTGAAAACACTCTCGCATTGCCTCCTTCCCCAGTCAAAATCCACTTTGGTTGCCAGGGTCTTGACCACTCTTGCTGCTGCTGCTGCTGCTAGGTCGCTTCAGTCGTGTCCGACTCTGTGCGACCCCATAGATGGCAGCCCACCAGGCTCCCTCAAACCTGGGATTCTCCAGGCAAGAACACTGGAGTGGGTTACTTGAGACCGTAGTAAACATGTGCGATGCTGATGCCAGGGCTGGAGCACGTGACTTAAGATGATTGTTTCATAGACTGCCCTGAGGTTTTTTTTTTTTTTTTTTAATCTCTGGGTTCTGTATTTGGAAAGTCCGAAGGATCTGACTTTCTTTGTTCTAATAATGCTTGGACCTATTGCCTCAGGGTTACCGGAACCTGCCCACAGGGCAATATTCCTAAAGCAGCATACTTATTTCTCTTGAAAAGATTTGTAATTCTAGAAAAAAATGGATATTGAGGGTATTTGAAAAGAGAGCAGAAATGAGGGGTACCATGTAGAATATTATGGGTTTAGATGAGGAAATAAATAATGAGGGAAGCTGTGAAGTGATGGAGGTTGCCCCAGTAAAACATTTTGAACCTTGCAGATTCTGAAAGACTACATGTGGAGTTTACAGTTCCGGAGAAAATACGGTCAACATCAAGTGGAGGAGTAGAAACGCATGTAATTAAAGCACTAACATTTTCCACGAACTAAAAAAAACATGTGAATATTTTGTTCCTAATAAGTAAACCTGGTGTTTTTCATCCTTGCACACTTCCTGAATTTTATATTTATCCCTAATTTTTCTTAAGTGAAAAGGCCCTTTTGAAAATGAACCAAGATTAACGGTGTTTCATAGAAATATGGTGAAGTGATGCTTATATTAAAATACCAAGGCCCATCTTCTAAATGTTCCCCTCTTGAGTGTCTGACTCTCGACCCTCACTCACCATGCAAGATTTGGAGGATTTTTAGTTGTTGTTTAGTAAACCTATGGTATCCTTATATGGAATGATAAGCATTTGATTTAATGAAATGTTGCGTGAATAATTTTTACATCTTGATTGTAAACATGTTAGAATCATTAAGAATTTTTTTTCAGGCCATTTTAGTTTGTCTTGGTTCAGGTTTAGTTTTCTCTGTTTTATTCTTTGAATCAATTAAAAAGATTCTTATATTTTTTTATTAATTTCCAGAATAATTTCTAAAGAAATGAAGTATGATTTTTGAAACACTACACCTGAATCTTTTTGATTGAGTAGTAAATGTTTAGATAATTTGAATGCAAATACTTACTTAGTAACTACTTACTGCTCACCCTAACAGATATTACAAGCTTAAAATTGTCAATATATAATTTATAAGGGAATATGTATTTAAGGAAAACTTTATTTAAATAGAAAACAAGACATTTAACAGCATTTAAAGAGTGTTTTATCTTTTATCAAAAAAATCTATGGGATTACTTGGTCATATTAGAAAACATACACAGAATCTACTTAAGAGGGGAATGGCTTCAACCAGGTTTCACCAGATTCTATGACAGTAATTCCCATAAGAGAAGCAGAAAAAAAATCTTTCCTCATCTGTCACATTCATGAGGAAAAATTTTTGACTATTTTGTTAATATATCTGATTCCAATGCCTAGAACAGTAATGAATACATAATACGGGATTTAATAGTATTTTTGAACTGATGAGGTTATCATACCTACTGATTTCACAAATGCTACAAACACAATATGCAATGTGTTATAACTACTATAATTAAGAAATTATAAGAGAATATTCAACTTAAAAAGACTAAAAGATTTGTAAAATAATTGAGTGAAATTTCTATGTGAAAGATATGTGTGTAAAATCAAGAATTACCAGTAAACCAGAGACAGCTGAAGAAATAAACAGATACAACATATAAATGGCCAAACAAAAAAGAATTAGAGGCTTATAGATACAGAACAATTAGAATTCCTGGAAAAGAGAGAGAAAAAGTCTGGAGAAGAGGATACGTTAAACATAGATGAACTGAGATCAGGTATCACAACACAAAATAAATGCAGTTTATTAGAAATTAGATTACATTAACACTTTCAGATTACAAGAGAAGAAAATATTTTAAATAATGTACTTCAGCAGGGAGACATTGAAACTGAGACAAGAACAACATAAAAGCAAGAACTGATGAAAAGTATGAATATGTATACCTCAAAATAAATTGAATATGTAATTGTAATTGTAAGAAGTAAAAGAATACAAAGCATACATATGTCTTGATACAATGGAGAATTAAATTTTAAATAAAACTTTAAATTTTGATTAAGTTTATCAGAAATCACATACATTTCAAATTGGATTTTAAAATACATACCTACAAAAGGGACACCTAAATCACAAAGGAGCAGAAAAGTCTAGCACGAAAATAAGAAAAATTGTACAAAGCAAATAGTAAAGTTAGCATTCACTATACAACCATTATTTATCAGGCAAAATTTATCCATATTAACAAAATCAATGAATATTGTATCCAAACTTGGAACAAATTTTATAAAATCTATAAATATTAAATATATGCAGTTAATTCTTTGCTATACTACAGAAATTTTCAATTGAGTAGTTACATTCTTTTATTTTAAGTGCAAATTTTGCAATGACTTCATTATTAAACAAACACACTATGGATTAAAATGATCAGTGTTTTAGGTTCTATCTTACTGGCTAAACATTAAAAATTAAAAAAACTACAAATGAAGCAAATATTTTAATATTTGACTCCATTGGAATAAGTCAATATTAAATTATAAATTTTCCTCTTTTTATTTTATTAGTGTGCTTTAAGATGTGATTAGTGGTAACATAAAAGGTAGTTTTCCTTTATAACATTTTTCTCGTTTTTCTTTTGCCTTTTTAATCCATTCTCCCGCCAGGTATCCTACAACATTTTAATTGAAGGGAAAACGTACACTGTGAACCTAATGCAAAAGTAGGTGACCTACATTATTTTATCACCTTTTCTTTGTTCTATTTATAATTCTATTTATATTTGTTCAGAAAGTAATTATTTTGCATTCTTTAATATTTTCAGTTGCTGGATATTTGTCTCTTATTTTATGCTTCAGGAAAATCTTTTAAGCATATATATTAATTATCTTGAACTTTTCATTAATACATAAATATGACTGGTTTTTAAGTTCTCATATTCAACTATATTTGAAAGAACATAGTGGATTTTTGATTGGAAAGAACAGTGATTTTTAAATTAGTTTATAGATCAGAATGTATTAAGGACTTGGAATATAACTGTAATTACCCAAACTCAATCCCATACAAGCTGAGGAAAATAGTTTTTAAAAAAGCACACCGTATTTGGGAATAAGGAAAAATAAAAACTGTAGTGGTCTTTTTTTCTATGGGTCCTTAAAAGTATTAGTTAGTCTGTCTCTTTATATTACCTTCATCAAGAATATTCTGGTTTTTCTTACCACTTTCATTTTCATATATTTTACAAAAAACTCTTCCACAAAGAAATGTCCATAGATATTGATTGTGACTTCATTGAATCTACATAGTACTTTCCGAGGAATTTTTCCTGTCATTCCCATTCAATTTTTTATTCAGTCAGGAATTTTTTAAATTGAATCTGAAACTCTTTTAATGCAATCCAAATTATTATTTTCTTTGTAGGTGTTATTATTTTCATATTTTAAAATAAATCTTTGTTTCCATAAGGTCATGAATTCAAGCTGCCACTTTTGTCTAATAGTTTTTATTGTTTTCACTTTCATACTCAACTCTAGGATTCATCCAGAATTGATGTTTGTGTGTTTTATCAGCATGGGAATCCAGATTTGAATATTTTTTTGTATTAGCCTCCAATGAATCCAGCACATGCTACTGAAAAAATAACTTTCCCATTTCACTGTAATGAAATGTTTGTCGTAATTCAAAAGAGTGTTTATGACAGGGATCTCTTTCTGGACTATTTTCTCTAATTTTAAGTTTACTCCCGAGCCCTATTTATCTGTACAGATATCACACAGTATTAAGTACTGTACTAAGTCTAGCTGTGTTCAACAATTTTAAGATGCTCTTGTTTTTCTTGATTCTTTGATTTTCCATATGTCTGAAGTCATTTTTGTCTTTTGTAGATTTTATATTATGTTCCTTTTTCCTTCGTTGTCTCCACTTTAATGAATCTATTGTTTTATATGATATCATTTTCTCTCAATTAAATTCTTGTTATATATCTTTTTACCATTCTTTAGTAGTTTCTCTAGACTATCATATTAGTTCCTGAATTATTGAATGTAATACAAATTATTACTTTTACAAGTTACTCTACATTGTTGGGGGCTTGCTTGGTGTCTCAGATGGTAAAGAATCTGCCTGCAACGCAGGAGACCCTGGTTCAATCTCTGGGTTGCAAAGACCTCCTGGAAAAAAATGGCTACCCACTCCAGTGTTCTTGCCTGGAGAATTCCATGGACAGAGGAGCCTAAGTGGGCTGCAGTCCATGGATTCAAAGAGTCAGACACAACTGAGGAACTAACACATATACGTTGTTAGATCATTAAGCCATTTTCATTTCACTTGTCTTCTACTTTTTCATTATTTCTCTCATATGCCTTTAAGCCCCAATGTACTATTAAGATTATTTTTGTACAGTCAATGTCCCTTTATAATTAAGCATGAATTTGCCCATTCTGGTGCTCTTCATTTTTCCTACATTTGTTTCTATCTGCAGTTAGTTTCTTTATGTCTCAGGAATTCTCTTCACTTCTATTGTAGGTCTGCTTGTTTTTGATTAGCTTGCATTCAGTGTTAAACACTAGCCTTATTCTTTTTCTTACTTTAAATATTTCAATTTATTGTATATCAAGTTTACTGTATATCAAATTTACTTGTTGAAAATATACAAAAATGATTATATATATATTATATATGATTATATATATATATTATATATATTATATATATTTTAAGTAAAGTATTTAGAAAGAAGTTCACACAACAAGTTCATAGTAAAATCCCTGAGCAGTGATATTGCAAGTGATGTTTTTTCTATGGACATTTATGCATTTTTCTAAATTTTCTAGAACGTATACATACAGTTTCCTGTGTCACCTGTAACAAATCACCACAAATGAAGTGGATTACAACAACTTATTTATTACCTCCCATTTTTGGAGACCAGAATTCTGAAATTAGTATCACTGAGACAAAATGAAGACGTCAGCAGGACTAGGCTCCCTGGGGCTTATGAGGCATAACGTGTCTTCCACCCTCCCTGCTTCTGATGGTTGCCAGCTTTCCTTGGCCTGTGGCCTTATCATTTGAATCTTCAGGAACAGCATCTTTCAAATCTCTCTCTGCTTCATCTTCACTTCACCTTTCCCTTTGTGGGCAGTTAAATCCCGTTAAAAAAAAAAAAAGAAATTAGATGAATTGAGAGCGTGGCAAAGAAACATATGCANAGACATACCAGACACTTCAGAGCTTGTGTTGTAGGCCTCAAAACTAGTCACTCAGCTCTCCAGATCTCCAAGCTGGCGTTTTCCACCATTAATGGCATTGTCCCCTGTGATCCACTCCTTTGTTGTCCGCAGATGCACTCCTTTCTCCATATCCATTATGTCTGAATTTTGATAAAATAAGCATGAGTGACATTCACATAAATACTGAAGACAACTGTCTAGGATCCTGAGAAGAATCCCAAGTGTCTTTTATGGCAGCTGCCTTAGGGTAGGCCATTATACTGTCCTTACATCCTTATCCAGAGATGGAGAGACTGCTTCAGTCAACAAAGACTCACCAGAGTTCAGAAGGTTAATGACTCCAGCTTCATCAGAGTTTCTCATACACCCACATTCCAATTTTTAGGATCTTACTTCTTTCAGCAGACACCCAGTGAGGGTAGAAGTTCAACCTGTGTTGCAGTCCATTCACTCACAANACTTCAGTCAACAAAGACTCACCAGAGTTCAGAAGGTTAATGACTCCAGCTTCATCAGAGTTTCTCATATACCCACATTCCAATTTTTAGGATCTTACTTCTTTCAGCAGACACCTAGTGAGGGTAGAAGTTCAACCTGTGTTGCAGTCCATTCGCTCACAAAGTGAGATTCTGTGTTTGGTCTTCAACAATCAGCTCCACAGCTACAATAGTTAAAATGGTGTCTTTCATGACAAACATTTCTCTAGAAAAGCAGAACCAACAATATATAGATATATGCACACACATACATATATACATATATATGTGTGTGTGTGCATGTATGTATGCACACATATGCATATATTTGATATAAATACACACAGAGAGAATGAGAAAATTTAGAGTAGACTGCAGACTGGCAGGCTGGAGACCATGGAAAAGTTGTGTTCAAGTCTAAAGGCAGTCAGTTGAAAAGAATTTTTTTTTAACTTTTTATTTTGTATTGGAATATAGCTGATTAATATGTTGTGATAGTTTCAGGTGGATAAGCAATGGGACTCAGCCGTGCTTACATATGTTACCATTCTCCCCAAAACTTCCACCCTCTTCCTGTCCAGGCTGCCACATAACATTGAGCAGAGTTTCCTGTGCTATTCAGTAGGCCCTTGTTGGTTATCCATTTTAAATACAGCAATATGTACATTCTTGCTTACAAGGTAGTCCTTGTTCTATTAATACTTTCAACTGACCAGATAGGGTGCACACATATTATGAAGGATAATCTTCTCCACTGAAAGTCTACCAATTTAAATGTTTATCTTATCCAAAATTATTTTCACATAAACATCCAGAATAGTTTTTGGACAAATATCTGGGCATTTGTGGCCCAGTAAAGTTCACAGATAAACTTAACTATCACACCAGATTTACAAAATTTATTTCATATTTCCTCTAAAAGTTTTATTCTTTAATCTCTTACATTTCAATATATGATCCAACTTAATTTTTTGTAAAAAGGGAGGAGGGGCTCTAAATCCATCAATTTTCATGTGCATATCTAGTTTTCCCAACACCATTTGTTGAAGAGACTCATCTTTTAGTCACTGAATTTTCATGGTTTGGCCCTTTTATTTCAAAATCAGTTGACTATAGATTTAGAGATTATTTCTGCACTTGCAATAATATTCCATTGATCTTTATATCTATTCTTATGCCAGAGCCACTTTTTATTTACTGCAATATTTTTGAAATAAGTTCTGAAATTAGAAAGTGTACGTCCTTCAGTAGTGTTGTTTTTCAAGATTGTTTTGGCTATTCTTGATGCTGTCAATTTCCAAATAAACGTTAGCATTCACTTATTTTCATTTCCCAAAAATGAAAGCTGAGATTCTGTTGATTCTGTGTTGTTTCAGTCCACTACCATGGAGTATAACATTAATGGTGAAATAACATAAAAACTTGACGGAATTTTCAACTCACTTTACTCTCTGATAAAATTCTCCTGCCTCTCTCTAAGTATCACCTTCTCTCTCTTTTCTTTATACACTCATATTCTACATAATNATGAAAGCTGAGATTCTGTTGATTCTGTGTTGTTTCAGTCCACTACCATGGAGTATAACATTAATGGTGAGATAACATAAAAACTTGACGGAATTTTCAACTCACTTTACTCTCTGATAAAATTCTCCTGCCTCTCTCTAAGTATCACCTTCTCTCTCTTTTCTTTATACACTCATATTCTACATAATGATATTTCCTATGTTGTGCTCAGTTTCTCAGTCATGTCCAACTTTTTGTGACCCCAGTAACTGTAGCCTGCCAGGCTCCTCTGTCCATGGGATTTTTCCAGGCAAGAACAGTGGAGTGGGTTGCCATTTCCTTCTCCAGTATTTCCTGTGTGAAGTCTCAGGTTTTTGTTTGTCTTATATATTATCTTGTATATTTTTTCATGGCTTTATCTACTGTAATTTATAAATCTCCCACTCTCATTCCTTTTTTCCTTAGTTATTGAGCTTATGTAGCACATGATAATTGCCCAAGTTAAACAAAATACACACACATTAACTATCTACCTACTTATATGTTTTTCTGTATTGTCTGTCATCTATCAACATCTCCATGTCCCTTCTCACTCCCTGAATATTCTTACCAGTGATCTTTGGCGTCTTCTAATCTTAACTCTTTACTCCAACTATATTGCAATTGGATTACTTAGCAGTGTTCTCTAGTCTTCTTCCCTAGATCCAATTCTTTAGTGTTTCCTTTACCAAAGCAAATTTTCAGGTAATTGGTGTCAATCTCATATAACACGTATCCAAGAAATTGGTTTTATTTATTGACTACTTTCTTTCACTAAATAAAATAGCTTTTGAGATCTTCTGAAATCTTAGCACCTATCCACCTTTCCAATGCACACGTTTCTTAGCATTACTTTATGTACTTTTGTCTTAAATTTTTAATTGTTTTTCTAAAATAGACTATCTTATCTTAAAGATACTTATGTATCTTTTCTCTTGAAAGTTTATTGTCCATCAAATAAATGAATAAATTATTATCAACTGAATATCATCAGTCCTTATCTCAAAGGTGATAATAAATAAGGATTACTTCAGGAAATGTAAGTCAGCTAACCCTTATGTTGGACTTCCGAGGTGGTGCAATGGTAAAGAACCTGCCTACCAATGCAAGTGATGCAGGAGACCCAGTTCGAACCCTGAGTCAGGAAAGTCCCCTGGAGAAGGAAATGGCAATCCATTCCAGTATTCTTGCCTGGGAAGTTCCATGGACAGAGGAGCCTGGCAGGCTGCAGTCCGTGGGGTCACAAAAGAGTCAGACACGACTTAGCAACTAAGCAGCAGCATCACTAGCAACTTACGTTGATTAAAACAAAGAAATAACTTTGAATCCTTCAAATCGTTAATATAACCCTAACACAATTAATATAAATGCTTGTGTTTATATTGAGTAGTGGCTTTTCCTTGTTTCATCCTAAATGAAAGGATGGAGTCCTATAAGCAAAACTATCATGAAACATGTGGTGCTTACCTTTGGATGGAAATTATAATAAATCGGTTAGACTGTAAGGGCATTTCATTTGTGTTGTTTTGAAAAAAAAAAAAAAAAACCCAAGTCTTCAAGGCTTTAGAAGAATTTTTAAAGGTGGAAAAAAATGAATGATCATGCAGCCCTGAATTTGTCTTAATGACCTTATTAACTTTTTCCCTTTAAATTGCTATAGTCTTCACTTTTCTCATCTTTGCTAAGTCCCAGGTTAGTTTTTTGCCTCTTTATTGCTTCTCTTTATGTTAAGGAAAATGGTTTAAGTAAAATGTGATAGTTTTGAACTTTCAAGGAATTAAATATCAATGTAAAAAGAAAAAAAAATGCAGACTTTAAGCATAATAAATGTTTTTGAAATTTTTGAAATTTTTGAATTTCTTCTTCTATATATTTGTCCTTTGCTTGTTGATGGTATTAGTGACTATTTTGAGTTAAATACACTACAATTTTAGAGTGTCCACAAAGACTGTCTGACAAGTTTTCCTTAGTATATTCCTCCTAGGTTAAACTCATATAAACATAATGATGGAAACACATAATATTTTACTGATGGTAGTTAAAACAAGTATTACTTTGTCCCTAGAAATTAGCAGAGTGTAAATCACACAGATCATAAGCCCATTGGGCCTCACATTTGTGCCTAAGTTATCCACCATGGTCTGTGATGACACTGTACTCAGATTCCACATCCTGAGATATCTATGGCACAGTTTAGAAACTCAGTCATTTTGTTTCTCTGTTGCTTTTCTGAGGTCATTTATACAAGGATTAGCTTTATCTTCAAATGAAATTCCACCCCTCTAAATAGAGAGATGCCCTTACTCTTTCAAGGTCACAAATAAAATCATAACACATAATAATGTATGTGTGATGTATGATGGAATCATTATGTATGATGGAATCATTATAGTGATAGTGAAGCCACTCAGTTGTGTCCGACTCTTTGCGATCCCGTGGACTGTAGCCTACCGGGCTCCTCTGTCCATGGGATTTTCCAGGCAATAGTCCTGGAGTGGATTGCCATTTCCTTCTCCAGGGGATCTTCCCAACCCAGGGATCGAACCCGGGTCTCCTGCATTGTAGAAAGACGCTTTACTGTCATTAAACTAATGTAAATTCACATATAATGGTGATCAAGGGAAGATGTCCTTCAGAGTAGAGAATCAAATGAGTAGCCCTGTACCAATGGAAGGTAAAGTTATTTTCTGAGTAAATTAGTTGATTGCTTTCTGAGTAAATTAATTAATTGAACAATGCAAAAGAGGCAACAAAGATAATAGTCTGCAAATGACTTCTTTTTTCATATATAAAATTGAATTT
Organism: Neotragus moschatus; assembly: GCA_006410615.1. Classification (NCBI taxonomy): domain Eukaryota; kingdom Metazoa; phylum Chordata; class Mammalia; order Artiodactyla; family Bovidae; genus Neotragus; species Neotragus moschatus. The sequence continues at coordinate 44,725 of SJYA01003124.1, forward strand.
CTAACATTGAATTTGTGAAGTAGTTATATTACTTAAAATATTTAAATAATTCTTCAATTTTTACCTGTTTGTGATTTTTTTAGCCTCTTCCAGACTTCTCTCAGTATATAGAAATGCATATTGTAGTTGAAAAAGACTTGGTAAGTATACGTTCATTTATTTGTCTCATGTTAATTTATATTAGCAATGGAAGGTTATAAAAAATGTTGGAATAAATTTTTAACACAGAACAATAAATAATAATTTCTGCTTTAATGAATTTAAATTTCTGGTATCAGTAATAAATAGAAAATCATATCTTTATTAGTTTATCTTTCATTTTATATAATTAATATAAATGAAAATATCTGTTACATACAGAATAGTTTCTGAGTAATTTTTATTCATCATTCTCATACTCATAACCAGAGAAGGAAATGGCAACCCACTCCAGTACTCTTGCCTGGAGAATCTCATGAACGGAGAAGCCTGGGATTCATCCCATGGATGGAAGACTCCATGGGGTCGCTCAGAGTCTGACACGACTGAGCTACTTCACTTTCACTTTTCACTTTCGTGAATTGAAGAAGGAAATGGCAACCCATTCCGGTGTTCTTGCCTGGAGAATCCCAGGGATGGGGAAGCCTGGTGGGCTTCTGTCTATGGGGTCGCACAGAGTTGGACATGACTGAAGTGACTTAGCAGCAGCATACTCGTAACATCTAGTAACCTTTGACCTTTTTACTGTCTCCATGATTTTGCCTTTAATGTCACATAGTTGAAATGTGAGGTCTATAGCCACGACAGATTGTCTTCTTTATCTTGGTAACATGCATTTAACTCTACTACATGCCTTATCATGGATTTAGAGCTAATTTCTTTTTAAAACTCAGTACCATTGTATTGTCTGTATATACCACAGTTTGCGTATCCATTCACCTTCTAAAGGGCATCTTGGTTGCCTCCACATTCTGGCAGTTAGGAATCAAGCTGCAGTAAATATCCCTGCGCGAGTTTTTTCATGGACGTGCATTATCTCCTTCGGGTAAACATCTAGCAGCATGATTGCTGCATCATACGATAACAGTCCTTTTCATTTGTTTGTTTGGTGGTTTCTGTGTGTGAGAAATTGCCAAGCTGTCTTCCAAGGTGCCTTTTCCATTTTGCGTTCAGTACTTTAACATCTTCTGGCCCCTGCAGTTTTTGCTAAGAAATTGACTAGTCATCTTATTATCATCCCTTTTACATGGTTAGTTGCTTTTTTCTTATTGTCTTCAGTATTAGTATTCTTTTTGTTTTTAGCTTTAGATAATTTGATTGTAATGTGTCTTGGTGTGAGTCCCTTTGGCTTTATCCTTCTTAGAATTTGCTAAGCTTCCAGGATTTGTGGGTTCATGTGTTTCATCAAATTTGACAAGCTTTTGGCCATTATTTAGATAATTTCTCTTCTTTTTCTGGGATTCTCTTTATTTGTATATTGTACTACATAATGGTATCCCCACAAGCTCCCCCCTTTCTTTTTTATTTTTGGTTCTCAGACTCAACAATTTCAATTATCCTATTCTCAAGTTTACTGATTCTTTTTTATGCGCCTTTAAATCTGCTGTTGAATCCTTCTACTCAACTTTTAATTCAGTTATTCCTTGGACCTATGCTTATCAATCAAATGTTTTCTATCATGGACATGACTGTGTTTTCTATCATGGACATGACTCAATCCAGTTGTTGCATTGTGGCCAATTACCTGTATCTAATACTTCTGGGTTACTTTGGTGGATTTCTGTTCTCTAGGGCTGTGATTTGATACCCCCCAGGACATTTATTCAGAGAAGGCAATAGCACCTCACTCCGTACTCTTGCCTGGAAAATCCAATGGATGGAGGAGCCTGGTGGGCTATAGTCCATGGGGTCCCTAAGAGTAGGACATGACTGAGAGACTTCACTTATTGCATTTTCAATGCCAGAATTCTGTTTGGTTTCTTTTATAATTCTAAAATAACTGTTTATTTTGGAGTATAAGCAATTAACAATATTGTGATAGTTTCTGGTGCAGCAGATGGACTCAGTCATACACGCACGTGTATCCATTCTACCCCCAGCCGCCCTCCCATCCAGGCTGCCACATGACACTAAGCAGAGTTCCCCGTGCTGTACAGTAATCCCCTGTTGGTTATCCATTCAGAATAAAGCTGTGTGTGCATGTCCATCTCCTTTAGCTTTTTGAGCATATTTTAGATAGTTGTTTTAAGGACTTTGTCTAGTAAGTCTCCAAGTTCTCAGGACTGGTTTCTGCCAATTTATTTCATTCCCTTGAGCTATGCTTTTGTTGTTGTTTGCTAGTTTGCCTTATAATATAGACTGAATGTTTCTTTTCTCTTAAAATGTATACTGATGAACAATGATGGTGGGGCTTCCCCAGGGGCTCATCAATAAAGAATTTGCCTGCAATGCAGAAGCTGCAGGAGACATGAGTTTTATCCCTGGGTGGAGAAGATATCCTGGAGGAGGGCATGGCAGCCCACTCCAGTATTCTTGCCTGGAGAATCCCATGGACAGAGGAGCCTGGTGGGCTACAGTCCATAGGGTAACAAAGAGTCTGACATGGCTGAAGCAACTGCACAAGAAGCAAAAACATGCACATAGTGATGTTATTTGGCAGTGGAGTCTTTGGGAATGGCTTAGGTCATGAAGGTGGAGCCCTCACGAATGGGATTAATGCCCTTATAAAAGAAAGACCACCTGTTCTACCCTTTGAGGACACAGCATGTTCTCATCAACACAGAACTGATGTCTGTGACTGGAGACTTAACCTTTAAACTTTCCAGCCTTCAGAACTGTGAGAAACAAATGGTTGTTGTTTGAAACCAAGTTTTATGGTGTTTTTGTTATAGTAGCCCAAATAGACTAAGGTGTCTTGTGATTTTTGTTGAAAATTCAGAATTTAAAAAAATAACCACCTTTTAAGCCATTTTTTGTGACTGGCTCTGTGTCAAGGTAGCCTTTCACTGATTAGCTGGGTTACCTCTTAGTCCATGTGGTGAAAGTTTAAGATGTTCTCAGGTCTCTCTGACCATATGTCTTGCCTGGGCTTGTGGTATTCACTATATACATGGCTGCTTTTCAATATCTCAATTTCCAAAAAGTCTCACCCCAGCTTCTTTTCAGGGCTTTATATCTGTATATTTCCACCTATAATCTCTTGCTCCTGTATCTCCAGCTATAATCCCTTGTGCCAAGTATCTGTGGGTCTGTAATAACCTTGAAGTTTTAACAAGCAGTGACCACCCCTATTTGCTACCTGAAAACTGAGTTAGGTAACACAGAAAACAGTCATTTGGACACCTTCCAGATACGTTAGAAAATTGCAAATAAGGTCTTCTCTGCTCCACCTGGTGTAAGAGAGGAAACTGGGGAACAGATGGGCCTTTCCTTCAGACTAAACTGCGCTATGCTGGGGAGGAAGTAGGGCATAGGAGAGTAAATCCCACACAATTCCCTGTCATTTTTAAGGTGGGTTTTTCTTGGTTGGACATTGGCTTGGCTGCTGTAGACCTTTGGATGTTTTCCAGAGGCTTTCCAGAGGCTCCAATGGGGTTATTATATCAACCATTTTCTGATTTTCTTTTTATATTTCCAGAGAAAAATGAAGGCTTGGTGTTTGCTAGTTCTCCCTTTTGCTGATTTCACTTCCATGAAGAATTTTTTAATTATTTATTTTCATCATTTTACCAAGGCTACTTCAAAATTTTGTCATATATATTTCTAACAAAAGATGTACTTTGGTGTTGACATGTACTAACTGACTTTTCTTCCTCACCATAATTCAAAAGTATCAATTCTTCAACACTCAGCCTTCTTTATGGTCCAGTCTCACATCTGTACATGACTATTAGAAAAACCACAGCTTTGACACTATGGACCTGTCTCAGAAAAATGATATCTCTGCCTTTGAATATACTGTTTAGGCTTGTCATAGGTTTGTCATAGCTTCCCTTCCAAGGAGCAAGCATCTTTTAATTTAATGGCTGATTAAGGTTGTGTGCCTTTGTGTGTGTGCTAAGTCCCTTTAGTTGTGTCTGACTCTGTTTCAGCCTTTTTCCCACACTTTGATAAGGTTGTTTGTTTTTCTGGTATTGAGTTGTATGAGCTGCTTGTGTATTTTGGAAATTAATCCTTTGTCAATTGTTTCATTCCCTATTATTTTCTCCCTTTCTGAGGGTTGTCTTTTCACCTTGCTTACAGTTTCCTTTACTGTGCAAAAGTTTTTAAGTTTAATCAGGCCTCATTTGTTTACTTTTATTTTCATTTCCATTACTCTAGTGGGTGGGTCATAGAGGATCTTGCTTTGATTTATATCGAGTATTCTGCCTATATTTTCCTCTAAGAGTTTTATAGTTTCTAGTCTTACATTTAGGTCTTTAATCAATTTTGAGTTTATCTTTGTGTATGGTGTTTCATTCTTTTACATGTAAAAGAAAATGCTGTCCAGTTTTCCCAGCACCATTTATCGAAGAGGCTGTCTTTGCCCCATTGCATATTCTTGCCTCCTTTGTCAAAAATAAGGTACCCATAGGTACATGGGTATGTTTCTGGGCTTTCTATCTTGTTCCATTGGTCTATATTTCTGATAATGTGCTAGTACCATACTGTCTTGATGAATGTAGCTTTGTAGTATAATCTGAAGTCAGGAATGTTGATTCCTCCAGCTCCATTCTTCTTTCTCAAGACTGCTTTGGCTATTCAGGGTCTTTTGTGTTTCCATGAATTGTGAAATTTTTTGTTCTAGTTCTGTGAAAAGTGCCATTGGTAATTTGATAGAAAGCTCATTGAATCTGTAGATTGTGTTTGGTAGTATAGTCATTTTCACAATATTGATTCTTCAAACTCTGGAACATGGAATATCTCTCCATCTGTTTATTTCATCATTCATTTCTTTCATTAGTGTCTTATAATTTTCTGTGTACAGTTCTTTTGTCTCCTTAGGTAAGTTTATTCCTAAATGTTTAATTATTTTGTTGCAATGGTGAATGGGATTGATTGCTTAATTTCTCTTTCTGATTTTTCGTTGAAAGTATATAGAAATGCAAGTGATTTCTGTGCATTGATTTTGGATCCTACAACTTTGCTAAATTCACTGATTAGCTCTAATAGTTTTCTGATACTATCTTTAGGGTTTTCTATGTACAATATCATGTACATCTCACTGTTTGTCATCCGCAGACAGTGAGAGCTTTATTTCTTCTTTACTGATCTGGATTCCTTTTATTTATTTTCTTCTCTGATTGCTGTAGCTGGATCTTCCAGAACTAGGTTGAATAATAGTGGTTAAAGTGGACACCCTTGTCTTGTTCTTAATCTTAGAGGGAATGCTTTCAATTTTTCACCATTGAGAATAATGTTTGCTGTAGGCTTATCACATTTGGTCTTTACTATGTTGAGGTAGGTTCTTTCTATGCCCATTTTTTGAAGAGTTTTAGTCATAAATGGGTACTAAATTTTGTCAAAGGCTTCTTCTACATCCATTGGGATGATCATATGGTTTTTATCTTTCATTTTGTTAATATGGTGTGTCACATTGATTGATTTCTGTATATTGAAGAATCCTTGCATCCCTGGAATAAACCCAGTTTGATCATGGTATGTGGGCTTTTTAATGTGTTGCTGAATTCTATTTGCTAAAATTTTGTTGAGGAGATTTTCATCTATGTTCATCAGTGATATTGGCATGTAATTTTCTTTCTCTGTGTTGTCTTTGGTTTTGGTATCATGCTGATGGTGGCCTTGTAGAATGAGTTTGGAAGTGTTCCTTCCTCTGCAATTTTTTGAAAGAGTTTTAGAAGGATAGGCACTAGCTCTTCTCTAAATGTTTGATAGAATTCTCCTGTGAAGCCGTCTGGTCCTGGGCTTTTGTTTTGGGGGAGAGTTTTGATCACAGCTTCAATTTCAGTGCTTGTAATTGGATTGTTCATAATTTCTATATCTTTCTGGTTCAGTATTGGAAGATTGATTTTTTCTAAGAATTTCTTTCAGGTTATCCATTTTATTGCCATATAATTGTTCATAATAGTCTCTTATAATCCTTTGTATTTCTGCATTGTCTGTTGTAACCTCTCCTTTCTCATTTCTAATTTTGTTGATTTGCTTCTTCTTTCTTTTTTTTTTTTTTTGGATGAGTCTGGCTAAAAGTTTATCAATTTTGTTAATCTTCTCAAAGAACCAGCTTTTGACTTTATTAATCTTTACTATTGTTTCATTTCTTGTATGTTTATTTCTTCTCTGATCTTCATGATTTATTTCCTTCTACTAATTTGGTGATTTGTTTGTTCTTCTTTTTCCAGTTGTTTTAGGTGTAAAGTTAAGTTGTCTATTCGATGTTTTTTTCTTGTTTCTTGAGGTAGGATTGTATTGCTATAAACTTCCCTCTTAGAACTACTTTTGCTGCATGTCATAGGTTTTGAGTTGTCATGCTTTCATTGTCATTTTTTTCTAGAAATTTTTTGATTTCTCTTTTGATTTTTTCAGTAACCAGTTGTTTTGTAGATACATATTGTTTAATCTACAAGTGTTCGCGTTTCTACAGTCTTTTTTCTTATAATTGATATCTAGTCTCATCACGTTGTGGTTGGAGAAAATCTTTGATACAAGTTCAATTTTATTAAATTTACTGGGGTTTGGTTTGTGACCCAAGATGTGGTCTATCCTGAAGAATGTTCCACGTGCACTTGAGAAGAATGTGTATTCTTCTGCATTGGATGGAATGCCTGGAAGATATCAATGAGATCCATCTCATCTAATGTATCCTTTAAGACTTGTGTTTCCTTATTAATTTTTTGTTTTGATGCTCTGTCCATTGGTATGAGTGGGCTGTTAAAGTCTCCTACTGTTATTGTGTTACTGTCAGTTTCTCCTTTTATCTGTTAGTGTTTGTCTGAGGTACTGAGGTACTCCTGTGTTGGGTGCATCAGTTCAGTTCATTCTCTCAGTCATGTCTGACTCTTTGCAACCCCATGAATCGCAGCATGCCAGGCCTCCCTGTCCATCACCAACTCCCGGAGTTCACTCAAACTCATGAACATAGAGTTGGTGATGCTATCCAGCCATCTCATCCTCTGTCGTCCTCTTCTCCTCCTGTGCCCCCAATACCTCCCAGCATCAAAGTCTTTTCCAATGAGTCAACTCTTCTCATGAGGTGGCCAAAGTACTGGAGTTTCAGCTTTAGCATCATTCCTTCCAATGAACACTCAGGACTAATCTCCTTTAGAATGGACTGGTTGGATCTCCTTGCAGTCCAAGAGACTCTCAAGAGTCTTTTCCAACACCACAGTTCAGAAGCATCAACTCTTCGGCACTCAGCTTTCTTCACAGTCCAACTCTCACATCCATACATAACTACTGGGAAAATCATAGCCTTGACTAGATGGACCTTTGTTGGCAAAGTAATGTCTCTGCTTTTGAACATGCTATCTAACTTGGTCATAACTTTGCTTCCAAGGAGTAAGCATCTTTTAATTTCATGGCTGCAATCACCATCTATTGGATGTATAGATATTTACAATTGTTATGTCTTCCTCTTGGATTGACCCCTTTATCATTATGTAGTGTCCTTCCTTATCTCTTGTAAACTTATTTATTTTAAGGTCTATTTTGTCTGATATGGGGATTGCTACTCCAGCTTTCTTTTGCTTCCTATTTGCATGCAATATATTCTTCCATCCTCTCACTTTCAGTCTATATGTGTCTTTAGATCTGAAGTGAGTTTCTTGTAGACAGCATATATTTGGGTCTTGTTTTTATGTCCATTCAGCCAGTCTGTGTCTTTTGGTTGGAGCATTTCATCTGTTTACATTTAAAGTAATTTTCATATATATGTTCCTATTGCCATTTTCATAACTATTTTATTTGTATATCTTTTTCTTCTCTTGTATTTCTTGACTATATAAGTCCCTTTAACATTTGTTCTAAAGCCTTGGTCATGCTGAATTCTCTTAACTTTTGATTGTCTGAAAAACTTTTTCTCCCTCCAACAATTTTGAATGAGATCCTTGCCAGTTACAGTAATCTTGATTGTAGATTTTTCCCTTTCAGTGCTTTAAAAATATCTTACCATTCCCTCCTGGCCTGAAGAATTTCTGCTGAAAGATCAGATGTTAAACCTATGAGGTTTCCCTTGTATGCTACTGTTGCTTTTCCCTTGCTGCTTTTAATATATTTCCTTTGTCTTTGGTCTTTGTAAGGTTGATTAGTATGTACTTGATATGTGTCTCCTTGGGTTTATCCTGTATGAGACTCTTTGCACCTCTTTGAATTTGACTGACTATTTCCTTTTCCTTGTTGGGGAAATTTTCAACTATAATATCTTCAAATTTTTTCTCATACTCTTTCTTTTTCTCTTCTTCTTCTGGGACCTCTATAATTCAAATGTTGGTAAATTTGATATTTTCCCAAGGGTCTCTGAGACTATCCTCAGTTCTTTTCATTCTTTTTACTTTATTCTGCTCTTCAGAAGTTATTTCCACCATTTTATCTTCCAGCCCACTGATTTATTCTTCAGCCTCAAATATTCTGCTCTTGATTCCTTCTAGAATATTTTTAATTTCAGTCATTGTGTTGTTTGTGTGTTTATTTTTTAATTCTTCTAGGTCTTTGTTAATGGATTCTTGGATTTTCTCCATTCTGCTTTCAAGGTTTTTTTTATCATCTTTACTATCAGTATTCTGAATTCTTTTTCAGGGAGCTTGCCTGTTTCCTCTTCATTTATTTGGACTTCTGTGTTTCTAGTTTGTTCCTTCATTTGTATAGTATTTCTCTGCTTTTCTTTTTTTTTTTTAATCTTCTTGTGTTTGAGGTCTCATCTTCCCAGGCTTCAAGGTTGAATTCTTTTTTCCTTTTGGTTTCTGCCCTCCTAGGTTTGGTCCGAGTTCTGTGCTGAGTTGTTGTTTTTTTGTTTTTGTTTTTTTCTTTTTCCCTCTGATTGGCAAGGTTGAGTGAGGTAGTAATCCTATCTGTTGATAATTAGGTTTGTATTTTTGTTTTGTTTGTTGTTTAGAAACAAATGCTAATGCTTGTTGGGTAATGCTGGGTCTTGTATTCAAGTGGTTTCCTTTGTGTGAGTTCTCACTATTTGATACTCCCTAGAGTGAATTCTCTGGTAGTCTAGGGTCTTGAAGTCAGTGCTCCCACTCCAAAGGTTCAGGGCTCTATCTCTGGTCAGGAATGAAGATTCCACAAGTGGTTTGTTATGGCATTAAGTGAGATTAAAACAAATACCCAAAAATGAGAAACCAAAGATGAACCTCAGACAAATGGCAGTTACACAATCAGGCAAAGAATAATTTAAATAACAAAATATATACATATGCACCCATAATCAAATTCAAAACAGTTCGACAAAAACAAAGTACAGTAGATTTCCCTGGCAAACAAAGGAAACCAAAAATTATATCTACCAGTTAAGAATAAAACTAGCTAAAGCATAAACTGGAAGACAAAACTAAAGCAAGGTGCCAGGTGGGAAATAAAGCAATGAAAACAAAGCTAATAAATATGTTGAATGGAAAGGGAAGAAAGAAAAAATAGATATTCAAAGTTAAATAGAGGTGGATAAAGAAGATTTATATACATTAAAGGTTAACTGCAAGGGGAAGAGAACAGTAGGAAAAGCAAAAAAAGGTATAAATGTAGAAAAAATAATAATAGGTTTTTAAGAAATTAAAATTTTAAAAGGATGGAAAAAAAGGGAAGAATAAAAGGGGGGAAATGAAGAAGAAAGGGGGAAAAAAAGGAAAACTCCATAGAACTGCAGAAGCACAACATAGAGGCAGGGGTTTATAACAACAACAAAAACAAAAACAAAAAAAAAAATGTGACAGAGAAAAGAGAAAAAAAGAAGCTCAAAAGCTTAATTAGATTTCATAGTGCCAAAAAAATTGAAAACTGCCCAGCAGGGACAGCAGGGGTTTTTTTTGGGAGGGGGGCAAGAAAAAGAAATTTAAAAATATTTTAAAATCCAAATGAATCTACAGAACAAGTCAAATCATAAAAATAATAAATGTCTTTCTTGAGTCACTGGTGTCAGCGTCCTTTCCCTCGCTGGGAGTCACAGTCCACCTCACCTCCCTAGGATGCCCTCCAACACTGTGCTGGTCTCTGGACCTGCTGTGGGGGCAGCTCATATTCTAATCTGCTCCTACTCCTGTGTGTTCTTGCCTCCAATGTCCACAGCTGTCAGAACTAGCGTGTTCTCTTTTGTGGGGACTCTCAGTGCCCTTTATATATGTTCCGTAGACACAGAGTCTGCCTGGTTGATCACGGGGATTTAATGTGCAGCTTGTACAGGTGGTGGGAGGGGTTTGGGTCTTCTTCCTTAGCCACACTGCCCCTGGGTTTCAATTGTGGTTTTCTTTCATCTCTGCATGTGGCTAGTCCACTGGGCTTTGCTCCTGAGGCTTCCCTGGAGGACTTGGGTGTGCCCCAGTGAGGGTCAGGTATGGAGGTGGTACAGCTGCTTGGGTTGCAGGGGCTCTGGCAGCACCAGGTACTCAAGGGAGTTAGCAGTCAGGACAGCATGAAATATAGTGCTCTAGAAGGGTATGGCAACCAGTATCGGCCAATACACTCCAGCATTCTTGCCTGGAGAACTCCCCTGGCAGAGAAGGCTGGCAGACCACAGACCACAAGGTCACAAAGAGTTGAACATGTTCAAAACGACACTGCGGGCATAGACGCAAGACTTTTTATGCCTGTGGTGGCTTTGCCCCAGTGAAGGTTGATCATGAAGGTGGTGCAGTTGCTTGGCCTGCAGAGACCCTAGGTGCCAAGTGTGCAGGGGCACAGATTACCTCCACCACAGGAGTTACGACCCTATCAGAGTCTTTCTTCAAGTTTCTTGTAGCTGGCAATCAGAAGACCCCTATAGCCAGTTTTTCTCTGCATCTCTGCCTGTTCAGACACTTGCCTGGGGTCCTTCTCTGTTGTTCGACCCATTAGGCACATAGAGGGCACCCCCTGCCCTGGCTGGAGCCCTACTGTGTAGTCTTGCACATCAGTCACTTAAAGGAGCACCCTGGCCGGGGTCCTGCTCTGTAGTGCAGTGTGTCGGGTGTTTGAGGACCAGCCTCTCTATTGTTCAGCTGCTGATGCAGGCATGTGCAGAGAGAGGGTATGGTGATGGCTCCACTCCCTCCATGTGACAGCTGTATTGCCTTGCTTCCATGGCTGCCTGGCTTTCCTCCACAGGCTTTTCCCACCACAGTCTCCTCTCTCACATCCCCTTGATCTGTCTCTCCACAGTCAACAGCACCCCTCTCCCTGGGATTGCTCCACAGTCCTTAAACTCAAGTTCCCAGCCACTGCACCTTCTAGGGAATCTACGTCCCTGTCCTGGGTATGTATGGCTGTAGCAAGGACTATCTGATTCTCATTCCATTTAGGTGCCACAGTTCGGTTGTTTCAGGCTCAGCCTTAAATGTTTCTCTTCTGACTCAGACAATTGCCCCTGTTAGGATTGGACCCCTGCTTCACTTTACCCACCCACTGAGGGCAGGTCCAGTCCTAGTAACACTCCTATTTTTCTCCCTAGTTCCTTCATCCTACCGAGTTTTGCGTGGTTCTATAACTTCCTTTCCACTGGTCAAGTACTCTTGTCCTCTCTCAGCTGGTGTTTTGCATGTATTTCTGTGTCTGAAGGTGTATTGTTGATGTATCTGTGGAGAGAGATGTACTCCAGGTCCACTCACTCCTCCGCCTCCTTGTTCTTTCCCTTCTTCAATTTATTTAATCAATATCTTTGTATAGTTTTCAGTGAAAAGATCTTTCATTTCCTTGGTTAAATTTATTCCTAGGTATTTTATTCTTCTGATGTAATTGTAAATGGCATTGTTTTTTTAGTTTTGCTTTCTGATAGCTTATTATTGTCGAGAGATAATATAACCGATTTTTGTATATTGGTTTTGTATCTTTCAACTTTAGTGAATTTCTTTCTAGTTTCAACAGTTGATGGGCTTCCCTAGTGGCTCAGATGGTAAAGAATCTGTCTGCAATGCAGGAAACCCAGCTTTGATCCCTGGGTTGGAAAGAACCCCTGGAGAAGGGAATAGCTACCCAATCCAGTATTCTTGCCTGGAGAATTTTATAGACAGGAGCCTGGTGGGCTACAGTCCAAAAGAGTTGGACACAACTGAGCAACTAACACTTTCATTTTAGGGTTTTCTATTTATGTCACCCGCAAATAGTGACAGTTTCACTTCTTTCTTTCCCAATTTGAATATCTTTTAGTTGTTTTTCTTGCCTAATTGCTCTGACTGAGCCTTCCAATACTATGCTAGATAAAAGTGGCAACTATAGGTATCCTCTTGTTCCTGGTCTTATTGGGAAAGTTTCCAACTTTAAACTGCTGAGTGTGATGTCGATCATGGCCTTTATTATGTTGTGGCGTATTCTCTCTATATTCACTTTGATGAGTTTTTATCCTGAAAGCAGATTGAAGTTTATTAAATGCTTTTTCTGCATCTATTGAGATNTGGCAACTATAGGTATCCTCTTGTTCCTGGTCTTATTGGGAAAGTTTCCAACTTTAAACTGCTGAGTGTGATGTCGATCATGGCCTTTATTATGTTGTGGCGTATTCTCTCTATATTCACTTTGATGAGTTTTTATCCTGAAAGCAGATTGAAGTTTATTAAATGCTTTTTCTGCATCTATTGAGATGATCATATGATTTTTTTATTCCTCGTTTTGTTAATGGGGTGTATCACACTGATTGATTCAGAGAGATTGAACCATTCTTGAATCCCTGGAATATATCTCACTGGATCATGGTGTATGATCCTTTCAGTGTGTTGTTGAATTCATGTTGCCAATATTCTCTTGAGGATTTCTCCACTTATATTCATTAGGAATTTGGCCTACAATTTTCTTTTATTCATGCTATTTTTGAGTCGTTTTTATATTAGGATAATGCTGGTCTCACAAGTGAGTTTAGAAAGTTTTCTTCTTTTTGTGAAAGCTTGTAGTGTCTTTTTTGCTTGTTTTTCATTTTCACACTTAATATATACCATGCTGTCTATAATAATAGATAATGTTTCAGTTCAGTTCAGTTGTTCAGTCATGTCCGATTCTTTGACACTCCATGAATCACAGCATGCCAGGCCTCCCTGTCCATAACCAGCTCTCGGAGTTCACTCAAACTCATGTCCATCAAGTCGGTGATGCTATCCAGCCATCTCATCCTCTGTCGTCCCCTTCTCCTCCTGCCCCCAATCCCTCCCAGCATCAGGGTCTTTTCCAATGAGTCAACTCTTCACATGAGGTGGCCAAAGTACTGGAGTTTCAGCTTTAGCANCCATCTGCAGTGATTTTGGAGCCCTAAAAAATAAAGTCTGACACTGTTTCCCCATCTATTTCCCATGAAATGGGAATGGGAAATTTCCCATGAAATGGCCTCATAAGTGAGTTTAGAAAGTTTTCTTCTTTTTGTGAAAGTTTATAGTGTCTTTTGTTTTTCATTTTCACACTTAATATATAGCATGCTATCTATAATAATAGATAATGTTTAAAAGCTAATAAATTGGTAATTTTAAAAATTTCTTAACTCATACTTTTACAATTTAAGTATAATAGCCATCATTAGATAGTAAGCAATATATATATATATTTAGATCTGAAATGCAAGTTACCTTTTTCAGTATAATCACATGGGTGCTGATACGACTATTGTCATTCGAAAGATTTTCCAGTTGACTGGACTGACCAATGCTGTAAGTGTTTACCTATGCATTTGCTTGTGTTACCTAAACAGTTTTCAGAGTTTGTTTGTTTGTTGTTGTTTTTCTTTTTTAATGACCCTGCCTGAATACACATGTCGTATGAAAGAGGGCAAATATCTAATCATTTTAAGTTTCCTAGCTCTTTAATTACAGTAATTAATCATTATAAATACCTGCTTAAGGTTTTATAAGGATTAAATTAGGTAAAGCACTTGACATTGGCCTGGCTTAATTAAGTACAAGCATATCAAAATGTTCTTTATTATTTGTTTTATATGTGATATTTATTAGTCACTAATAGAATTTATAAGATCCAATCCAGATCTCCAGTTTATATTTTAATGTGTATGTCATGTACAGTGCTTATTTTTGCAGATAAATTCCCAAATCTATTTAAGCGATTTAGTTTGAACATATTTTCTTTCCATCTCTTATTTTAGATTTTTACTTCGTTTAATATTACAGTAATTCTAGCTTCATTAGAGCTTTGGATAGATGAAAATAAAATTCCAGTAACTGGAGATGCTAATGAATTATTACACAGATTTTTAAAATGGAAACGATCTTATCTTGTTCTACGTCCACATGATGTGGCGTTTTTACTTGTGTAAGTATATCTTGTCATTACTAAATCTTGCACATTAGAAAGCATATGTAATTTGACCTAATTTCTGACAGGCCCTTAAGGAAAAAATATCTTGTCATTTCTTTATATATAATATCCTGTGAATAATATTTTTCACAACATAAGTTTTATAGCAGGATTACTAATATCAATTACTCTAAATATTGGCTGATAGTTAAAACTCACTTCAACCTTATTAAAGTATGTCTTCTTACACTGAGTATATAAGATATCATTAAATGTGCCTAACTGGTAGCACTAGTGGTAAAGAAACTGCCTGCCAATGCAGGAGACTCAAGACATGTGAGTTCAATCTTGGGGTGGGGAAGATCCCCTGGAGTAGGAAATGGCAACTCACTTCAGTATTTTTGCCTGGAAAATACCATAGGCAGAGGAACCTGGTGGGCTACAGTCTGTGGGGTCACAAAGAGTCAGACACGACTGAGTAACTAACACTTAATTAAATGTAAAATATTAGCAATATCTATCTGAAGAAATGTATTCTATGAATTTAGAGATGTAGCTTTATTTTTATGCTTTGTTTCTATAAAACAAAAGCAAATAAC